>DWJZ01002014.1:0-20850 GCA_018249125.1 Asbolis capucinus
CACAACATCCCAGGGGAACCTAGAATCGGGACAAAAACAATTCTATTTTATTCCTTTGACTTGGATATCTGTGTGCCAAATTTCATCTTAATTCGTCCAACGAATCAACAAACATTTTCAAAACCATTCACACTTATAATATTAGTAGGAGAATCGACCTAAACTTACTAAAAATAAGACTTCTTTTCCATTGCAAAAATACAGCAACCTTGTCAGCAGTTAACACGAGCATTGCAAAAGTTCTCCGGTTTTGTTCGATACAAAGAATGTAAATCATAACGAATGAAACCATTACGCTCTTATTTCACCCCCATTCCTCTGAAACAGTTAATGCCACCTATTGAATTATGGAGCTCTACAGCTTTCAAACTTATTGCCCGTAACTAGGTTAGAGTACGCAATGTTTGTAGAAGTGATTAATAGATTCTGTTTGCATCGTTGACATTTAAATACGTTTTCATTTTGCATTATTTATGAGATGTTTTATTTGTTTTGGTGAATTACTGCAAATCTTTAGATCCTTTCACTTTCCCATTTTTTCTGTTATTGTAAGTTGTTTGTAAATCATAGTTATTAACAAAGTTTTTTGGGATTATTTTGGGATATGAGGACTTATATGTATGTATGTATTTTAGCTAATATCTGCTACGTTATTTATAGCATTGTATAAAGCTAAAAAAATTGGTTTATGCTTTCGTCTAAAAGAGTTTTCTGAATTGCATTTAAATGTATCCTTACAAATACTTTTTACAAGCTTTTATTTAAGGAATCAATGAAATGAAAACGAAATGAAAATTGTTTATTTAGTCGTAGGAACCAAAAGCTCACTTAATTTACAGTAAATGTTTGTATATTAGTATGTTAGTATATTTGTTCGGGTCAAATCTTGCAAGCTTAATTAGACCCAATTCCTCTTGCACTATGGAGCTAAAATTTTGCACACTAATTCAGTTCCTACAAGGGAACTCCTCAACGGTTAACAATACAATACGAAAACACAATTTTTTCGTACTAGGGTTCTATAAGCTTGTGTTTTTAAATATTTTGATAAAGCTTGTTTCAATAATACACAGAGTAACGTCAATAAGCTAGACCTTGTTATCCAAAAGAATATTATTACGGGGATAAAGTTCTTTGGTTTTGTTAAAGGTTTCATCATTGCAATACATAACAGTCCCGCTTGGTCTTAGGTGTCCACTTCAATGTTAAGGGTACACGCCATAGTCCACGCTGGCCTAGTGTGGTTTGATGGACTTCACACCGTCAGAACTATATGGAGAACTCTCAGAAGTGCAGGTCTTTTCTAGTTTTCCTTCACTGCAATAATCAATTGCTAATAGGCATATAACTTTACAAATTCGAAGTGCGTGTCGTGGGATTCAGACCAATATTCAAACCTATCCTATTCAAACCTAAATTCAAGCTATAAAAGCTTATAAAGTCAAAGTCAAATCGTTTATTCATGTAGGTATTTTTAATACACTTATGAACGTCATTCGTTTGGAATCTACCACCGTTTCAGAATGGTACCATAATAAAGAGGAGAAGAAACGGCGAAAGAAACTCCTCAGAACATCTTTTAAAAATACATACAATAATAATAATGCAATGAGTACAAATTCATTAAGAGGAACACACTTGAGCGGAACCGGCTGCGAATAATTTCCAAGCGGGCTTATATAGCTACTGCTGTCACTACGACATATTGTGCTTATGTGGAATCACCTTTGATCAAATTTGAAACCTTTTAGTGGTTGGGGCGTCGATTGTCCGTAAATTTCGTCGGACAGAGAGCGACAATTTACTAGGAGGGAGCAGTCTCCAAAGTACGCTGTAGTCTTTAATAGATTGTGATTGAATTATAGCCACTCCTGCTAAATGAATTAATTTCAAAACTGCCCTTCTGACTTCGAATTCTGACTTCGACTGTGGCAACACGTTGCACGATGACGTCACGAGAATCTTGAATCATGCTGGTCGAGCTCTTTGCATCGTTAGCATATACATATATAAGGTCAAACCAACAACTGTCGGAGCTCGACTGCATCCTAGGCATAACACCTCGCCTGGCGGGAGATCTCCCCTTGAATCTTGAATTTAATATTTACTCTAACTCAATTTCAATTATTAACATAAAAAACGATGTTTGTTGGTTTGTGAATTTGTGAGTTTGTCTGTATGTTGAAAACTCTGAAATGGTTGAAAATAGACTATTCATGTGTGTAGCTACTTTTTTAGGATTCTCCGGAAAAAGTTTTGCTACCACAATGATATCGATGGGACACACGGTTCACGAGTTGATGCGAAGCAACTTGCGCAAGCCGCAAGATTTAGTTACAAAAAAAAACAAGACGTTTTTTATATGACAAGCAGGCAAACGCGCAGACGGGTCACCTGATTGTAAGTTATCATCGTCCCCCATGGACGTTAATAACACCAGTTGGATGTATTACTGACGCATTGCCTACCAGGAAGAAAGTAATTTACCCGCATAGGCGGGGAAGAGAAAGAAACAAGGGAAGCAACACACTGCTGAAACAACTAGAATCAATTACGATAGCAACTGACCCCAGATACACCAACAACATACCACTTCAGGATGGGTGACAGAAGAATAATGGGGAGGAGGATGGATGAAGGACGGGGAGAAAAAGAGGAGAACTGGCTCTCAAGCTCCCAACCGGAACACGACCAATCGTTTGGCGGCTGATACAAGCAAGAGTACAGCCAGCCAGACGGGCACACAAAAAGATAATAATCTTTCCGTGAAGCTCTACCACGGAGCAGCTGACGTCTGTACGCCTGTTACGACACCCTGGTAGGTCAGAATGGGATTGGGGATTGTATTCTAAGACGCACCAACGGCTAGATTTTTTTTGTTAATATACAAGGAATATAAAGTAACCAACCCTGCTTATAAACTACACGAAACTGTATCATTAACTACTTATCATTATGTACATACATATTTACCCTGTTATCCTTTTATCTATAAGCTGTGGTTTTACTTAGAACTTCTCAATACCGAAGTACTTTATGATTAAAACGTACACCGAGCCCCACAAAAAATTGTTGCACCTTGCGTAGACAACACGAAGCATGCAAATATCTTGTCTTTCAGATTAATATTTAACATTTTGATTTATCCAATATGGTAGTAACAGATAAAATAACTAATGTATACTAACTCTACATCGCAATATCACATATCTTCGAGAAACTCACCGTGAACACGTCTAAAGAACACATCTGTAGAATTAAAATTAATAGAAAAGCCGTTCGATATGAATTAAACGTCACATTACAGAACGAGTTGAAGTGAAAGCGATACATCGGATTTGCGAGGGGAATGTTCACAATAAACTCAGAGTGGCGTATCTCTATTCAAACAGTTGATACGAAGCGTGAAGCGGGGAATCTTACGTACGCGACGATGGGCAAACATGCCTCCCAAATCTACATCGGTAATACGTAGTACGATTATGTTTTTACAGTATTAAAGTAAATTCAAATACAAACCGCAACTTGAATCAAACAGGCTTTATTTACGAAAGAAACGGCTAGAGAAACTTCTCAAAACTTCTTAAGAAAATCAACGTGTCTTCGGATAGTTAGAAAATTACCAAGAACTTTTTTAAAATCATGTCTATGATTTCATGGTGTTTTTGAATATAAGTCAAGAATTAGATTTGAGCAGATTTCTGTAGCAAGTAAAATTTTACTAGCTACAACTATACAATTAATTTTGAAAGGGTGACGTTTTCTAGTAGGTCCATTTTTTTTTATTTAGATGAAATCAGAAGAAACGCTCAGGAAAATGCCTATTAGGCGTACAGGTAATAGGATGAGTAACTTTCATTAACACAGTATCAAATGCATAGATTTTTAATGAAATATTTAATGTATTTTAAACTCATTGATATTAAATAATAACTTTTAGTCCAGTGCGGCTTCTACGTGGAAACTTTAACTGTGGCAAATTTCATAGTCAACAAGCACAAAGTTTTTACCTTACGTATTAACATAAAACTCTGGGTTTTTAAAAAAAGAAATAAATACTATGCTAGATATTCTATGAAAAGATTGTTAGCTTAATATAGGAACTACTGTAAAAATGGTACAAACCAAACTAAAAAACAGACCTTTTGCGGCGTACTGATGAGAACATATCTCATATTCAAGTATCATAAAACCCGCCTAACAATCCGACGAATGTCTCCAATTTTTAAAGCGATATTTCCTCCAAATAGAAACGAACGTGCACACGCAAAAGGAATGGTAAATCTCAATCCGTAGCGAGTTGGAATGCGGATATATCGGCTTCATTCCAATATTGCCAATAAAACAGCGCTGAGCTGAAAAATCGATGTCGACAGACGAGATCCGTGAGGGACGCACATCATACACACAGACCTGTAAACCTATATATGTCACATTTCCCGCCATTTGAATTTGTTTTTAATTAACTATGACTTCAGCAACATTTGGAAAAAAAAATTATTAGACCAAGTTTAGATTGTAGCGATCGAGAAGTTAAGCATTAGTGAGTGCGGTCGTTAGAAGGATGTGTGACCCCTAGTGGCAAGTTTCATGAGAACTTCCGTGCCTTGTAGGTTACATAAGCCGTCGGTCCTGATTATTATCATCAAATGGCTATCGTTAATTGCCCTGACGTGACTACCTCTTGGTTCCCTGCCTATAAAAGGGTTCGATTACCGGAATAGCCATTTATGTGGCAGTGCAACCTTGAGGAATCCCGTCAAGTAATGCATAGAAATACTTCTTCTTTTCATTATAAATATATATGCTCAAACACATCAGGTGAGTTGCGGCTCGTTCCTCGGCTATTCCCGTAAAAAAACCTTTCAGTACCTAGCGTTCACCCCATTACAATCCCTACCGCACTCGTCTTTTTATGACGTGTATTCCGGATTGTCAGAAATACGCATACAATAGTGCAAGTACTGCCGTGGTCATTAATGCTCTGGTTGTAGGCAAAGGTTTAAGCTATGGTTTAAAGCAGAGGACTTCAATAACAATATATTTAATAATTTTGCAACTAATTGCTTACTACACTTCCATACAAATATTATATGTAAGTGTGAAAGTGTGTATGTCTTTCACGAATCGGAGCGACGGATTGAAGTGTCACTTTATGTGGCGATAGTTGATGGTCCAGAGTGGCATAGGCTTCTTTTAATCAACTTTAGTACCACTGAAGAAGATATTTGGGAAAAATTACGATCCGTTTTCAGTAAGGAACAATAGACCCAAAAGAATTATCGAACTACTGAATGGATTTGAATGAAATTTTGCACAGAGATAGATTCATTGTAATCTATAACCCAAAATAAATTCGAAATGTCCATAGAATCGTATCATACCAACATGCATTCAGCTTTCACTTCACAATAATGGAACTACGTTTAATTCTAGACCTGAATAGATATCACTTGACGAGGTCTGGCTGGGAGCAACGCGAGTGCTCCATTGTTCCACATCAAACATCTTCGCCTCGAGATAATCATCCCACGAGTACTTCCTGCATTCACAGCGACAGGGGAGTGTAGTACTTAAATCGGTGTTAATGGTTCACGATAGTTGCTTGTAATATTGATGACGGCTGGAAATTATGGAATTACTTATGATTTTAATTTGAGTTCTGAATTTATCTGGTTTTGTATGGTATAGGTGTAGTCTGTGGTACTGAAACCAATCTGTTACTTGCAGACCAATATGTCGCTAGGAGTAACATAAGATGGCATCAGTCGCGGAAAAGCTTTTCGAACGATTCTGATGTGCGAAAGAAAGAGCTCTGTTGTGCGTGAGCACGGAGGCTCCTCTACTCATTTGTCAATAATTGCAATTTTTTTTTAATGTATAATGTAATGTCATGCTCAATGGACATGCTGTTCCATACAAATTACAGTATCTGTTGGTGGGGTTAGCTTGAGATATTCAAGATGGAAGACTTCCACCGAGTTTGTTATAAGGGCTGCGTCCATTGGTGAATCTGTTGATTTGTCAATATGGCTTTTAGCTTTCAACATTTTAACATATGTAGAGCAGCGCTAATATCGCGCCGATCTAATGGATGATTCTGTCCGAAGCTATCCAGTTATATATGTACATAGAGAGCAATGTTAATACGCTTTTTTGCACTTACAAGCCCTTATGCCCTAAAGCGTTACCTCAATATAGATAATGGAAGATTCAATCAATGGTTACCTCAAATATTGGAGATACAAGTAGTTCAAGTGTCACATGTTTTGCTACGCTGCCATTTCGATCAATGGCTCTAGTGATCTGTGGAGCCAGAAAATTCCGCAACCATTCATTATTGAACATCGACGAGCTTCTTCAAACAGTTTTTAACAATCTTCTTTTTGTTTCAGGTCATGAGTGTCCAAGAAGAAAAGCCATCAGAGGGACCTGCAAAGACACATGTCCGAGAGTTGCGGAACACCGAACTGGTCTCCCGTCTGCTTGCAGCTACACCTCCGTATCTTTACAGCGCTTTACCGCTTCAGCCACATGCGTTCTTCTTCAGCGAGATGTTACGCTCCTTCGTCAACGCCCGTCACGGTTGCCGCCCACCGCATTACCATCGACGGTTCAAGCGCAGATCTCACAAGTATTTTGCCGAAAACGACAATGATTGGCGTCGCGAATGGCCTAAACAGGAGGAGGAGAAAAAGGAACCAGAGGTCAGATCAGAGGTACCTCTTGAATTGACTGTTGATAAGCAGCCGAGATCTCATCCATCTCCGAGAAGGATGTCTCCTAAGAATGAACCGAGTAAGCCGAGCGGTAGCCCCGGCCCACCAGGTAGACATTCGACATTCGTTGATGTTGGGACAGAAGAACTCCCCAAACCGTCACCTTGCGTTGGACGGAATCCCGTTGAGTCTAATGCTGTGCCACCGAACTTGATTCTGCCACCCCCGCCACCTATGTGGTACCCTCCTCTCTACAACCCGCAATTCGGGGTTGATCCATTGAACTTCTTCATCGACCTGCGCGTATCTGGACATATTTACGACAGAAAAAGAACCATGGGTGAGGGAATGGAGGCTGTTATTCCAGAAGGGAGACCCGATGATTCAGGTCTTGATAAACGACTTGGACGAGAGTTTGGTCAACGACCGCGTCACGTGTCAGCATTTTCGGTGCCTATCCGAAATGGGCAGAATTCAGATACACCCGATAAATACTTCGACCATAGTGGTTCTAACAGAGCGCTAGGTAAGACAAACGGTACATCGTATATTATGAGGAATTTAAAGCAAGTGTACGATAACTTGCACACTTCCCAAAATATCAAAGAAGATTCAAGTGTAAATAAAAGCGACGAAAGCAAAGAGGAGACGTCGGATATTGATGAAAATGTCGTTGATTAGATCTTTGAGTTAATCGATTTTATCTGCTTGAAAGATGGAAGGAAAATTCGTTTGTATATTTGGAGCGAAGTCGATTTATTGTATTTATTTTATGTTCTAATGTTTTAATGAAACTACCGGTAGATGTCACCAAATTGTTGAAATAATAAAAAAAAATACACGTTTAAATAAATTTTGTACTGAAAGTCTTACAATGAACGTCTTGAATAATAAATATATATCTTCAAGTCAATAGAATAATTCATTTCTATCTTTTCATAGAAAATACGTTTTAAGAAGTCTACATTGTGGTATTGTAGGCGTAGTATTAAAAGCAATTTTACTAGATGTATATAAAAAGTAATGGTGGCGAATCTAATATTTATTAGTTAATTTTATAAATAATTTTATGTCACTTGTGTACTTTAAAATAATAATGTAATTACTCAACTTTGGCATTTAAATACCGAATTCAATGTGTGAATGTGTTTTTTAGTTTTTTAGTGTCCAAATTCATGTGCATATCCACGACGGAAAACCGTAACCAAAACCGGGCGTAAGTGATTAGAGTTACGCCATTATTGTTTGGGAAACTGATGAGTTACGCAAATTACTTACGCCCTTATAGTTTTCCGTCGTCGTATTTTTTGTTCCTTGATTGTCAGTACCTACTAGTCAGTGCGTAAACTAGTCGTAGATAATAGGTATCTGTTTTTTTGTATATAAATGTGGTACTTAAAATTTTACTATAATATTGTTGTTTCAAATAAAATTGTATATTTAAAAAATAAATTTATTATGAACCTTAACTAATAATTGTAAAACTATTTCAATTAATACATTTATTACCTACGCAAAATTAATAATATTATTAAAATATATGTATACGCACGCATTTTAATATTGTTCAAATAAAAAAATTAAATGTACAGTTTTTTTATTTATTTACCTTTAAATTTATTGTTTATTATATTTACAAACTGGTGTCCTGAAACTTAACGACAAACCTGTAGGCATGATACATAGATTTCAGCATTTAAAATGGTTAACTCGATGCATGCCTATCTTTACCTGTTGACCCTACGTAACCGTAATAATTTTCCTTTTCAATTCATTTACATCCTATTAAGCCAGGATGGTCTAGAAAAAAAATTGGTATATAATTCCATGTCACATATTAGCTTTCTAATATTAAGGGTCCCCGCGACAGGCTGTAGACAGACTAGCCTGGTGTTGCCAGCCTATTAGATATTCTACAGGATATACCTTGAAGACACATGCTGGAATTAAATTTCCCTCTAGCCGCCTTTCCACTAAACACAGCCACCCTAAGCCTTAGTATATATTCCCAGCCTAGGCATCCATCCCAATATCGCATAGATCTAGCCCGTCAAAAAATTTGCTTCGCGTTATTCTTTATGTACATGTAAAGCGTGAAAATCTGGAATAAGTTGCCCGCGTTGACGTTTAAGTCAAATGTAAATGTGTTCAAGCGAAGCTCTAGCGCTAACTAGTAATGAATAGTATGCACTGAGTTTACCATCATCGTAGTCAAGCGCGAAGTTATAAAATTTTGAAAATATTAAATGGACTTTGACTTAGAAACATTCATCTTACACTTCGAAAGGCTTTTATTCGCTTGCCGACTCTATAGAAAGAACTAGAAATAAATAAGTGAGGCTGTTTCTTAATGAAGACTTTCGTTAATTTGAGGGAGTGGAGACAATTGAGTATGATAACTAAAATACGTACTTCTAATTTCAATGTATTATACCGTTATAAAATGCAACAATTCCAGGATCACTTTTCGTCGTAGAAAAACTGTTTCATTCATTTCCACCTGTGTCCATTCCGAACTTGTTGATTCATTCCGAAATAATTAGTAAAATCAAATAGCGCGGGTTAGGCTAGTTCCTATTAGTAGGCTAGTTTCCTAATAACATATTTCCGTCCCATTGAACAAAATCACTCCCACAGACTACAAAATACTGAAAAACAAAAATTAGTAAATATTTACAATAGATCATAGAACTGTTACGTTAACCAATAATGGTACACTTAGTTGCACTCACAGACTATGAAGCTAACGCATGTTGCACTTCCATATTAGTAGGTCAACGAAAAATGCACAAATTGTTATTTATTATGAGGGTCAAAACAATAGCTCACTTATATAATAATACAAATGAATAATTGCTTAATTGTTCATGATTTTGCTACGATGTTGAAATATGATCGCTTTATAAGAAGGACATCTATATAACACTATGCTCTATTGACAAACATCTGGGACGGCAAGTACCCCCTACCGGTCGACAGGTTTTTTCTTTAGAAGTGCGATTCTTTTTTGTATTAGGTCTGTGTACTCATCCTCTGTCATGTATGTCATTGTCAATGTCAAAAAAATCCAAATTTTGAATTTCATGCAGTTGGTTAGGTTTTTGGTTGGTTTGTTGAATTTGATTTGGTAGTTATTTGAAATCGTGTGCTAAGAAACGAATAGTGTAATTCAAGAGGTTCCTGAAGAGGCTTATTATACATTTTACTACTATTTAAAAGCTACCAATATGACGTAAATAAAATATAATTACAAATCAATAAGGGAAAGAAAGTTAGTGCACACGATGGAGGAACCGATACTACGTTATGAAAAGATTGATTTCTTAGGCGAAGGACAGGTATAGTTGATTTCAAGGACTTCATACTACATATAACAAACGTGTAAAAATTATCCTTCTCTAAAATGTTGCTGGTAAACCATGTATTGTATAATTTTCGTGGTTTTACAAAACCTTAATTATTTTTTGTTTTTATACAAATCCTTATGCATTGCCCTCGCACTATAATTATTGCTTCAATGGTGACATGGACAATTAACACGGAAATTCCAAAGCGCTCCGACACCTCACCTATCACTACCTACCTACTAGCCTACACATTTACAGTTCCAGAACTGAATTCTACTGAATATATAATTGTTACTAATTCCTATTGTTATCTTTTAGTTCGCAACAGTCTATAAGGCTAGAGATGTGAAAAATGATAAGATAGTTGCAGTAAAGAAAATAAAAATTGGATCCCGTCTGGAAGCTCAAGATGGTATTAATAGAACTGCTCTTCGGGAGATTAAACTGCTCCAAGAACTTCAACATATAAATCTCATTGGATTATTAGGTTATCCATATTAATATTTTAAATAGATGAAATGTTTGTAGTTAAGGATTATTTTTGTACAAAATAAATGCAATCTGCAATGGAGCAGTATGGTTCTCTAGGCCTCTTCAGTAAAAAGAGTGACCCATGCTCAGTAGTTGACCGTCAAAAGTTTATCGCAAATATTTTGGCACACTAGTTCTGTACAGATTTTTTTAAGATGAAAAATGATGTATAGGGCAAATGTAACTTGGCACATATCAATAGGTATAGTTCTTATCAATTGGCTTAGGTTCATGTAAAACCAACTACCAGTTTTATCTGAGGAGACATGAATCCACATACTGATAAATATTCCCAGTCTTATTTTGCACTAGTTTCTGCACAGAGCTTCACCAGAGTGTTACGCAGATTACACATTAAAAGTAAACTGTGTTATTTCAGACTGTAATCTATGTCTGTGCCAAATTTCATTCAGTTACGTTCAGTGCCTTTTGCATGAATAAGAAACATTCATCCATCCTTGCAAACTTTTGCATCTATAATATTAGTTGAAATTGTCTGAGAGATCATTTTTTAAAATACTAATTTTTATTCCAGATGTATTTGGACAGAAATCAAATGTTTCATTAGTATTTGACTTTATGGATACAGACTTAGAAATTATAGTTAAGGACAATACTATAGTACTTACTCCAGCCAATGTTAAGGCTTATATGATAATGACTTTGAAAGGTGAGTATTTTTTTAAATTTATTTTTCATGTACACTGGATATGTCAAATTATACAGTATCATCGTATTTTATACATTGGATCTGCTATTTCTAAAGAAGTATACTCCAGGAGACTCAGGAATACACAATTTTTTTATATCATGCCAAAATCTAAAGATATTTTAGGCTAAAATTAAAACTAAATTACTAGGAAAAAAAAGAGAAGTGTTTATAAAAGATTAAATAATTCTGTAAATGAGAAAAAAAATGTTTTTTTGAAATGAAGTCAATTAGTGGTATGTTGTAAAATTTGGTATCATATCCACAATATGCTTTCCTAAGTCTTTGACTTAACTTGACTTAATGAGCCTGCATCATAGTACCATACATGGCGAATGAGATGCTTGGACAGAGTTTACAAATGATAGAATAATTCAATAATTAATATATATAATATTCTCAAGATCAACTAAGATGAACTATACTCTGTGCCATTCCGACTGGAATGTTTAATAACAAGCTGTTATCTAGCAATCTGTGACAAACAGGAAAATTAAACTTTTTAATAGGCCGGTTGGTCTAGTGGTTAGTGAACCTGACTACTACATCGGAGGTCGTAGGTTCGATTCCCACCCAGGTCAAACTTTTCTGTGATGAGCAGGAATGTTTGTTCTATGTGTCTGGGTGTCTAATAGAAATATCTATTTAAGTATGTATTTAAAAGTATATGTGTATGTTTATCAGTTATCTGATCACCATAGTACAAGCTAGCGCTTAGTTTGGGTTCAGATGGCCGTATGTAAGTTGTCAAAAAATATTTATTATTTATTATTATTATCAGTTGTTAACTCTTTTGTGCCATTATACTTTTTAGAAACTTTTACTTGTAAATTAGGCTATTTGCTTGGTGACAAATGCATAAAGTGTATTAAAACTAAAATCAATAAATTATAAAAGTACAAAACAGTATACTTATATAGGTTGAACGGTTTTAACTCCTTCATGAAATTAAAGAAGATTAAAGTATGAATTTTTGAATGATGTTGTGTGTTATGATTTTTTTGTGTCTGGTATAACTATTTTTATTTGTAGTTTGTACTTGTTCTTTGATCAATACTAGGTTTAATAACTAATTTTCAAAAATATATTATAAAAATGTTAATATAATATAAATATAATGAGTGGGAAAACCCTATGTAAATGTAATGTTGGTGAAAAAACTACAAAAGACTTTTTATGATTTGTTTACATTTATTCTGGATCAAAGTTGCACCAAACAGTCAGCAGAAACACATGCAGCAGAAAGCCAGTTTAGGTAAAAAAGAAGATGCTAAGAGTAATTCTAGTAATATAACAATTATTGCATACAATAAAATACAAATATTTATACTAAATATCAATACAACATGAATATGTTACATCCCGCCTGTTCGAAAGACGCGATTTGCCTCGTCGTTTATTATATGTACTGCGAAGGATTGGAATAACTTGCCTGTGTCGGTGTTCCCGCCCACTTACGATGTTGGAGTCTTCAAAAGAAGAGTGAATAGGCATTTACTAAGTGTGTGCGCCTAACACCTTAGACATCATCACCCCTTAACATCAGGTGTGATCAATGTCAAGCATTAACTTATTTTACATAAAAAAAGAATAGGTTAACGCATCTTATCTTTAAAAGCAATTGTGTTAATTACAGGCTTAGAATATCTACATCAAAATTGGATCCTCCACAGGGATTTAAAGCCTAATAACTTGCTTATAAATAGAGAAGGTATACTTAAAATTGGAGACTTCGGACTTGCAAAAGCATTTGGATCACCAACGAGAATCAATACTCATCAAGTAGTGACTAGATGGTATAGGTAAGACCAACATCTTATTCTATGGTTAATCTGCGTTTTGGGGTTCTGTACTCAAAGGGTTATTTAGATTGTAGGCAGTCTCAGTCCAGACTCTGAAATTATCAGGGAATTGACAAACCCTAATCACATATGTACATACAAGACTAATTGACAAAACCCTGTTTTGACCTTTCTGTATATTTGTGTTTATTTTAGGTCACCAGAATTGCTGTTTGGAGCTCGTCAATATGGTACTGGAGTAGATATGTGGGCAGTGGGATGTATACTGGCTGAACTGCTGCTTAGAGTACCATTTCTACCCGGAGAGTCTGATCTGGATCAATTGTCACGTATCTTCCAAGTATTTGGTACTCCGTCTGAAGAAAGTTGGCCTGTAAGGATGTTCATTTGTATTAACATATCTGGTATAATAAACGGCACGAGTTTTTAGCGCAGAAGAAAGGTAGAGTGATGTACAGTTTTGGCCAATGTAAGGTAATAAATAGGCGCGTACCCAATGTACGACGAACAACACCCGACGAACCAATCACGTGAAGCGGCGGCAAGACTATACGTGAACAAAATATATCTGGATCTTCTTTAACATCACATAATAAATTATATTATTATACATGCGAAAGCTTGTAAAGATGTATAGATGGAAGGATGTTTGCTTGATTGTTACTCCTCGCAAAAACTACTAAATGGATCTGAATGAAATTTGATACATGGATAGATAGACTTTATAAACATACAACGTGGGCGAAGCCGCGGACCCTAGTTATGCGTAAAATGCCTTCTTAAATAAATTATCGATAGCTGCCGACGAAAACACGAATTTTACATACAAATAAGATTTGTATTTTGTTCTAGTAAGAAGATGATTTAATACTATTGCAGGGTGTGAAGAGTCTGACAGACTACGTAGTGTTCAAGCAGTTCCCGGCGCAGCAGCTGCGGCACATCTTCAGCGCGGCCGCTGACGACCTTATCCAGCTGCTGGAGAGCTTACTGTCGCTGTACCCGCCGCGCCGCTGCGACTGCACTCAGGCTTTGATGATGCCTTACTTTAGGTGGACTGGTTTCTGTCATTTGGTTATCAAATAGTATTTACTGATACTAAATTATTTTTATTTTCCCGCAGTAACAAACCAGCACCAACTGTGGGGTCCAAGTTACCGATGCCTTCGAGTATATCCAAGCTGGAAATAGAAAAACCTTCACTCAAGAGGAAACTTCTAGAAAACATAGACGGAGGATCCTTAGCAAAAAGACTTCAATTTTGACATTCTGACTGGAGAAAACGTTCATTGACACTTATTAATTTTAGTACAATTACACAAGTGCAATTTTGACAAAGCGGAATATTTTGTTATATACATGAAGTATAGAGGTAAGGAGGACTATTTTATATAAGGAAAAGTTTAAAGTGTCCAGCCTAGTGCTATGTATAATAGTTCAAAAATTGTCCAAAATGGCGCTGGCGTAGCAAGAAGTGTATGCTAATTTTTATCAATTTATTTTATTTCTAGTACTATTTGCAAATAAAAATATACAGTTTAACAATAAAATCCAATCGGATGTGAATTAACAAACGAGTAATGTATATATCTCATACAAATATTACTATCAACTTTTCCTTCATTTTAACTATTACATTGTTAGAGACATAAGGAACTTTCCCCTTGTATTCTAATAAATAAATTGAATAAAACAAAAAAATATTTCTGAAAAATGTACCCTACTCTGGACACTTGTTATCACAGATTATACTCCTTACCTTTATCCATGGTAATTTAGTTAGGAAATGTGACATGAAGTGATTAGTGAATGTTTAATTGTGAAAGCAAAAAGCGGGACTTTTAATATAGCTCAAACATTGATTGTAACATAAGATTAACAGAATCGGATTTTTAAATACATATTTGATGAATTATACTATTTTTTTTTGATTTGTACTTCTTTTGTTTTTGTCTATTAATTCATTCATTTCAACCCATCACGGCAGACTTTTGAGTACGGGTCTCTTCTCTGAATTAGAAGTTTCCTTGCGATGTTTTCCTTCACCGTTATAGCGAGTCGAGTCCGAGTAGTAGTTTAGAAGCGCGAGGTTCTGGGATTCGAACACAGACCCCCCCGAGTACTAGGCCGGATTCTTAATCACTTGGCTATCACCGCATTTTTTAACTATTTGGCATCTATAATACCAATACTTCATATTCCATCAATCCGCATAGGAGCCAACTCATTTGAGAAAATTCATTATTTTTTTGTAGTATTAAATTTCAGAACATAGCCTTCGAAGTAATGCTTTCAGTATCTATTTCCGACAGGGGAAGACAAATTCTATAAGTATTATAAATGCAGTTTATGATGGATTGGATCGACATCCAATCGGATGGATGTTTGTTACTTCCTCACACTAAAACTACTGAACGGATTTCAATGAGACTTGGTACAGGGATAGATTATAGTCTGGAAATAACAAGACTATTTTTTATCAATTTATACTTCGCCGTCATATGTTAATAAAAGTAGCTGGTTATAGGTGTGAATTGTGTTATTCATTTAAAACGCAACGCAAAATCCTATTTAGGGTAAGGTATATGAAACAGATACAAAAGATGACAACTTTATTTGAAAACTAGATTTGTACAAAGGAGCATGATTAAAATTACATTTGACATAGAAACGCGCACCGCTAGCACCAACTGGGGATTACATGGACTGCAAGGTTTACCACTGAACGACTGTCTGGACTGGCCACCGCTACTACTTCTACTGGATCTTACATCATCTGGAAAAATATTTATTAATTAAAGGATGTTCTCTGCTCGTTTGTCGGTTATTCGATTAAAAATGTAACCGAAATGATCGAATAACCCAAATATTATAAAGAAGAAGGATTGGATTGGAATAAAGAAGTGGAAATGGTATAAGTGTTATTATTAGTACAGGAACCGAGTTAGGAAAAATAACACAAGTAAATAACTAATGATATTGTTGACCACTAAGGAACTTGCATGATAATTGGTTATTAATTTTACCTTTGTTAAAGATAATAAACTCGGTATTTAATTCTGAAAATGAACCGTAACATCAACAGTTATAATTTGTTAATTCTACGTCTTTTTTGACTACTAGTACTTAGTACTCACGTATAAACAATTTACAAATGATTCTATTCCCCGCTAGATGGATTGACTTAAAATTCTTTATTTTCCTTCCTAGCTACACTAGCGTTCATAGTCTTAAGTTTGTATTATAATAAAGCCGATGAATATTGGTATTGATACGTATTGTCCAACGTGATTAGGCTTTATCAAATAATTAACTTAAATATATATTTTTTTGGTAATAAATTTATAACTGAAGTAGAGGCTTCGTATTGTAAAATTTTGACTTTCGTTAAGTGAGCTTTGGGGTTCCTAAGATTAAATAAACTGTTTCCATTTAATTTCAGAGAATGAAATCCTAACTATGGTACTATTGATGGCACTCCCACTAAAATTGACATTGCCTTTCACTTAAAAGAATTAGTCCCGCTACTTACCGCCAGATGGAGTAAACAATTCCTTAATTTATTGACAGAGTATGTCAAAAGGTTTAAACAACTACAAAATTGTGACTAAAGTGTTAACATAAGAGCTACATTTTGTGTAAACAATCTCTTCGTGTAAACAAACTCTTCCTGTTATGCCTGTTGCGTTGTTGATACATTGTCGATATATCACTGGATGATAATGTTATTTATTTAGTTCATCTCGGTATTAGAAAAACGTAATCTTGTCGTGTTTATTTTTATACCAGGTGCTCTTGCGAGCTGAATAAAACTTTCTAAAAATAATATGACCATTTGAGTTTATGGCAAAATGAAAATCGGCCAATACCTTGGATGTGTTGGACATGACCGACAGCCTGCCGTACACGCCGTACTTCCGCTCGTCCTCCGGCCTCAAAGTTCCCATTTTTTTCATTACTAAGTATATCTGCAATCAAAAACAGAACACTAAGAAATACGAAAGCAAATTCGACATTAATTTGTTCATGTAGTGAGACTTGAAACGTGATTTAACGTATCAACGACGGAAAACAATAAGGACGTTTATGAGTTACTTTCATAAGTTACGCCCTTACTGTTTAAGTTACTGTTTTCCATCGTCGATATCGTCATGATGGCAGTCTAAACTGAAGTTTATTTACTATCTTTTATTATTAAATTCTGCTTTCATTCTGTAGCAGTAATTCTTTTTAATGAAGCGGAAATGCGTAACAGGAAACAATTGAAACAAGCGATATTAGATTTACTGAACACTGACAGATATTTTTCTTTCTCTGTTTCTAGTGTTATCACCTGTTCTAGCATGCCGTAACTGCGGATGAGGAAGTCCCTCTGCGCCAGCAGATTGACCCGTTCCCGCTCTTCTTTTTCCACTATGGGGTCTGGCTCATACGAGCACAACACATACGGTGGCTTCGTTTCGCGTTCTGGGACCTGGAAATCCAATCATCATCATCATTGCAACCCACAACTGTCCTTGCTTTCTCTCCACTCAATGTGGGAGCTATAGGAACTTGAAAACTTTATGGAGAAATCTCAAGAGTGCAGGTTTTCTCACCTTTCTACACCGTCAAACTTCAAACAATAATAATCTTCTTATACGCACAAAACTTTGGAAACTAGAAGTACGCCAAGGATTTAAACCCAGGACTTCCCGTTCGAAAGACCATTCAAATCAATAGGTCATCACTGC
Source organism: Asbolis capucinus (assembly GCA_018249125.1). NCBI lineage: Eukaryota > Metazoa > Arthropoda > Insecta > Lepidoptera > Hesperiidae > Asbolis > Asbolis capucinus. The sequence continues at coordinate 17,842 of DWJZ01002014.1, forward strand.
TTTCTTAATTGAAAATCAATATAAAAAGTGCTACATAAAAATATAAATATTCTATTTCTTTTATCCTATTATATTACACTATTATAAATGTAAAACCAACTGTATGTCTGTCAGTTACCTTTTAAAGCCTAAACTACTAAACCGATTGTGATGAAACTTACTACAGAGGTAGAACGGAACTTGGGGAAAACATAGGCTACGTTTTTGGCGAACAAAGCCTTCCGAAGGTTGAAATAGTGGATTAAAGTTCTAGTCTCGATAGTTAAGGCTATGCTGTTTCCCGAGGCCTCTCCACTTACGCGTTTGGGAGAAAGCAGGGGTTTTTAGTGGGTAGAGATGGGTGTCTTTCTCCGGAGTCCCACATAAGCCACCCGCCTCCCAAAGGGTGGGTATGCGTAATGCATTTTCCTTTCGTTAAAAGAAAAGGGGAATGAAAGTTGTACATCATCGAAAATATAAGCAAAACATTTAGTATTCATGCACTAGATGTGTTTACTGTGGAGCGGTGGTGATGAAGTGGCGTAAAGGGTTGTACCAGCCGAACGTAGTCGCGGCAAAAAGCTACTCTTACAGGCCGGTTGGTCTTGTGGTTAGTGAACCTGACTACTACATCAGTGATCGTGGGTTCGAATCCCACCCAGGTCAACCTTTTCTGTGATGAGCACGAATGTTTGTTCTGTGCGGCTGGGTGTGTAAGAGAAATATGTAATTAAGTATGTATTTCAAAGTTTATCAGTTGTCTGTACACCATAGCACAAGCTAACGCTTAGTTTGGGGTCAGATGGCCGTGTGTGAGTTGTCTAAAGATATTTATATAAGAATACTGTACGTGGCTGTTATTGGCTTACATATATTAACTAGCTATTATTTTACTTGCAGGGTATATTAGTATATTTCTTTGTTAAGTGTTCGGGTGAAAATTTGCAAGCTAAATTAGACCCGGTTCCTCTTACACTACGGAGCTGAAATTTGGCATAAAGTTTCCATCATGATAACAGGATAAGCATGACCTGATATTACGTTCAGGAATAGCTCTAGAAAAGGGAACTCTTCAATAGTGAACAATACATATATAATTAATTATTGCTTTTTTTTAAAAAAAGCTTGTTTGTTTGTTACAATGCGATCTTCATTTGTTGTTATATTATATTAAGTAAAAATAATTTTTAACTTACAGGATTCTGCGTGGGCGTGGGTTTCGTTTTGTCCTTTTCGTCCTTCTCCTTGCGTTTTACTTCCTTCTCGGGGCGAGGTTTGGCCTTGCTCTTGTCGGTGCCGCTGTTTGGAGCCGCGGTGGCCACGCTGGCGTCGTCGCCAGGCTTCTTCTCACTCTCCTTCCCTGACTTCGGCTGAGAGGGTTTTTTGAGGGCTTCCGCTTTAGCTTTTGTTTGCTATTCGTTGTATATCAGTTGGAATATAATAAAAAAAAATTGAAATAAAATTCATAAATCATTTGTTATGTACCCTAGTTATCTGTAACTCTGCCGAAGCCTTATAAAAGCTACATAATCCTAAGAGTCGTTGAAACAAATATTGATGGTGAACAACAAAGAATTCATTTAAATATATTGTCAAAGAATTCATTTAAGTATATATATTTTTTATATATTATAAGTAAATTTGTAACTGAAGTAAGGAATTTGTATTGTAAAATGTTGACTATCATTTAATGAGCTTTTTGTTCCTAAGACGAAATAAACAATTTGCATTTCATTTCCTTTTTGACTCCTTAAACATTAAAATCTTTGTATTTTAAATCACATAAGAATTTAATTAGATCGGTGTTCCGGCCCACATATGATGAAGATGAAGACTCCTACGTCTTCAAGAGAAGAGTGAATAAGCATTTACTAAGTTAGTGTTCCCAACACCGTAGACTTCATCGCGACTTACCATCAGGTGGGATCCATGTCAAGCATTAACTTATTCTAGTAAAAAAAGTAAAGCCTAATAGAATTGTTAATACTTCAAACTAATACAGAGGTAGAAAAGAAATACAAAATATAAAAAGAAAAATTTGGTTCCTGGCACCAAAGAATATTCATTAACGATATTAAATTGTATATAACAGACTTTCTGTGATTGTTTGGTTGTATCGATGTATTAGTTTCATTTGATACTGATGCTTTTCGATTAACACTACCGATTACAATAAACAATTTCAACACTCGCGATCTTAATCGATAAGACTTAGTTTTGAGATCCACGTGCGAATGTGATATCGACAATCTACAGACAGACATTGTAGCGTTTATAGACAAACTTCCTTGGATTGGCCACTAACCCCTCCACCAATCTAGGCCTCTACAGTACGAGGAGAGGACTCGCCCTTCCCTACAATAACTCTAACAGTACCAGAGACAACGTAACTGACCAGGAACTCCTCCCGCTGTATTCTGGTACAATCTCCCCGGGCGCGGGACGACGCGGTGCCAGAGTACAGCGATCCAGACGGCTGTTGGAACAGCGACGCGTACTGCTCGCCCACCGGGTACACACGCCTGTGTACGTACTCACATTATGCCGGCAGATATGTACTCACAAAATCACCTCTTTGAAGACTTTGCATATAAATTTGTTCACATACAGCCTTGGCCAAAAGTTTGGAGCACCCCACAGGTTTTGCAGGTGCGCAACACCTGCCACAGTTAACATTAGCTTTTGTTTAAATACCATTTAAGCGGTATCTAAAATGGAATTTAAAACAATAGTGTACCCATTTAGGGCCAAAACACATCTGTTGCAAAGCATGGGTTCCACTATTTATTATTTATTTATTCAGTTCACTATTCCACGTCGTTGTGTGCATATACCATGATCTAGCGCTGTGTTGTGTTACATTAATTTTGATACAAAATGCCTAAAAAACCCGAGCTGTCTCTTGAAAAACGTGTAGAAATTAAAATTTTCCAAGAACAAGGGAAATCACAAGTGAAATATCCAGAACTGTCAAGTGTTCGCGCCGAGCGGTCCAACTTGCAATTGAGCGATTCGCCGCTACCGGTACGC
>DWJZ01002015.1:0-20844 GCA_018249125.1 Asbolis capucinus
ATCGAGACTTTACGCTTTTTCAAAGAATTCATTTAAATATATATATATTTTTTATATATTGTTAGTAAATTTATAACTCAAGTAGGAACTTTGTATTGTAAAATTTTGTCTTTCGTTAAGTGAGCTTTTCCTAAGACGAAATAAACAGTTTTCATTTTATTTCATTACTAGACCGAGTCTGCTTTGCCCTCACCCCTTCCTACCATCAACCGATACGACGCACCCCGGGCATCCATCCTTACACCGAGGATATCCCTCTGGTACGGACGACATATTTCGCCTCATGTTTTATATATCGTACCGCGAAGGTTTGGAATAAATTACCAGCGTCTGTGTTTCCGTTCGAGTATCCGTATGTAAGTGTTTTCAAGACAAGAGTGAATAGGCTTATTTTAAGTTAATGCGCTTTACCATCTAAGACTACATTGCCAGTCCATCAAGTGGGACTGTAGTCATTAACTTATAGTATGTAAAAAAAAAGTACAAATTGATTGTGAATTAATTGATAATAACAAAAATTCCACAGTTTAAAACAAAAAATAAAGAAAATGCAAGAGCTCACCAGTATTTTGTAAGAAAGTCATTGTATTATAAATATATTCGCACGTCACAATACAATAATGTTCACGGAAAATTTATCACAGTTCAATTATATCAAATAATCCTAGAAAATAGTGTGGACATTACGACACAGCAAGGACATCTGTGACCATTGACGGAACACAGTTTACTAATTCGCGATATGGTGCTATCTGGATTTATCGATATAAATTTGACTTGTGCGCACTCACGAGATAATTTTAATGTCAAAATTGATTATGGATTATGTGTCGTAAATAGGCCCATTCTTGTTTCAGGATTTGTTGCTCGGTGAAGGAAACAAATACGGAAAGACATGACAGACACATTTGAAATACTATGTACTGAAGTTAATTCTTACGATATGTTTATTAATGTACTGATATTTCGACCCTGTTGCATGCAACTGGGTTGAGATATTGGTATAATTATAAACAGATTGTGAGTACTTACCCCTTTATATTTAAAATATTTTGAGTCCGCGATGATATTAGTTTAAAAACATGTAACGTTAGTTCGTTAACACATACATAGAAGAGACAGTCTCTAGTGAGGAGATACTCAATATCACGGATTTGTTCCGTTGTTTGGAAGTGATATCTATGCACAGCATACGGACGCCACTTAGTCGCCTTTCAGTTCTTGGATGCGTAGGAGTTCCGACATTTTTGAAATCAAAGTATAACTTTAAAATGATTCATTGTGTGTTGAGATATTGCAATAATAATTCCCGCAACACGCCAAATTTTAAAGGAATAAGTTTACATCGGAAAATAGTAAGATAAAATTAGTTGAAAAATAAATACGAACAAAATAATTGACATCCGCCATGTTTTATTTTGTTGCGTAGCAACTCTCCAACTTTATTGTATTGAATTGTACGTTATATTTTGTACTTATATTTTATGCAGCTGCAGGAGCTATCGCTTGAAATTAACTACAATGGTACTCTGTAACTTCTCTGGTATCTCAAGAGAAATAGGTAATAATATTTTAATAATATTCATATTAAATATGATATAATTGCATTGTAACTTGTAAGCTCATTCTGACTAAATTCTTCAATAAATTACATTTTTGGTAAATTTTTTGCCGACTTTTTGTATTGCGCTCGTAAGAACAAAAAAAAACAATTTTAATAAAACCAATTTAATTTAATAAAGCTTTCAATTAAATAAATATTTAAACAAGTATCTGAATTACTAACTAACAAAAACTACAGATAATAAAAAATAAGATAAATTCATTCTTTATTCATATTTACAAGAACAGCACTTCTAACTTAAGTTTACTCAAATTCAATTTTAAATCATTCTGCACTCGCATATAAAAACTAAGCTAACCTGACCTAACTTCTTCATTCATCAAAATCGCTTCTTCTGGAGGCGTTATGACCTCGTTCTTTTGTTTTCTCTCCTCCAAAGTCATGGCGACCCACGTGGCGATGCTGATGCCGATGGAGAGCACTACCAGCACGGCGCTAGCAGAGCCGATGTAAGTAGGGAACAGGTGCCGGTGAAGATGGCAGCGACCACCTTCGAACCATCTACAGCTTGCCGCTGGAAAGACACTCAAAGTTACTTGTTTACCATTTTTCTTCTTAAATGACACACCCAGCACGAGGCACACCTTCATTGCTTGGACTACTCCTCCTCTTTTTCTCCCCGTCCTTCATCCATTTACCTCCCAATTCTTCTTCTACCTCCCGTCCTAAAGTGGTATGTTGATGTATCTGGATCCAGTTGCTGTCGTTATTGATCTCAGTTGCTTTCGCAATGTAATAAAAAATATATATTTATATCAATATATTAAATTAACGTTGTAATAGTACCTTTGATCAAACGAGGCTGAAACTGATTTGTATTTCTTTAAGGTATGTTTTTTAACGCTGAGTGTATGTTAAGTTACTCATATATAATTTATGTCCTTGAATGACGTAAAGAGTTCACTAAATAGCTTCTGTTACGAGGTTTATAGATTAAGGTCATGCTAGTTTCCGCTCGCGGTTTCGCTTGGATGTTGTCTTAACAAAAAGTAGCCTATGTGCTATTACAGATTCAGATTATCATCTATTTCTGCCTTTCTTTTCAGTGGACTTTGCGGGAAAGAAGAACATCATCAAACATACATTCATCCATCTATCTTCATAAACTTAGCGTAAGAAAAGAAGAAAGACATCCATCCATTGAAAAACATGACAAAATTTTGCAGTATCTCTGTCTGGTAAAAGAATGGTCCCCGCATGCTGGTATGCTTCCTTGTAACTTACCACTAATACCCAAAAATATGAGATGACCACAACCGAACGTGAAGCTGGCCACCACAGCACCCGCCACGCCCAGCGCCAGTGACCTGTCGGGGAGCTCCACGGCCCGAAGCAGCAGCATGCCTTGAGCTTGGAACGCTAACACTGTTGACAAGCAATATTTTTATTTATTTCTTGGAATAGTACGATTCTGGCGTATTTAAACAATGAAGAAGCGTTGGTAATGTCGTCTATCTGGAGAGTAATAGGTCCTCCTCCTTGAATCGATACGCCAGTGTTGGAGGTCACGACCTCACTGTCTATTAGAGAAGACTTTCTCTTTTATGATGATGATCGACCATCTCAACGTGCAGAACATCGTGGACTTTAATACATGTGAGATTCGAATCTGGTCTCAACCGATAGCTTTTTGCCATCCCGTCCTCCGGTCACGATTAACTTCTTCAAGTTATTATTGATTTACGCGAGATGCAAACGAACACTAAATTTTAACAGCGTCAAATTACCTTATAAAGTAGGGTGTTATATGTCTCTATTCTAGCAAAGATGGGAAAGTATATATGTTATAGAATAATGGTTGTGAGAAGGTTCCTTTCAGCTGTCAACGGAATTCTTACGTTCTTAATCCAAATTAATCGCCGTTTAGTGATGTTGTTTAATAAACGTTATAAGAATATTATTAGGTTAAGATAACACAAGATATTTTAAGATAATTAACGAAGCACCTGCAATGAAGTGAAAATAGTTTCTGCGACGATCGTCTGGATAGCTACTTCTATCCCCTTGCTTGAAACTCATGTCAAATGTGTCGCGTTTTTAGGAGAATATTTACCATTGGGTAGTTTGTTTCTCATTTCTGTTCGTCCACTGAAGAAGAATACATACCAGTGGTTAAGACTATGATGACGAATAATGTGTCATGAAGATCGTAGGCCTGGGAGCAGTTGTCCAGGCTACAGGCGCCTGTCGCCGCCCGTCCGTTGTTCGGAGCACATGTGCAGTTTGTGAACACTCTGGGGAATAGATGAACGACAATTAACTGTGTAATGTGCAAGTAAATGTGTAATATCTGTGTACAAGTGCTTATGCCTTAAAGCTCCTTATCAATAGCCTTCTCTAACTGAGTAAGCTTATAAATTTCCTTCATTTTGTGAGTTAACTTGAGACAAGCTGATGGGTCAGCTGAGGATAAGTAACCGTCGCCTGCAGATACTCACAAACCCAGAGGGAGAGCGTCACCAATGCGCTGCTGGCCAAGAAGAAAGGGCTGGACCTGCTTCGTTAAGGTCTCCATGTAAGTACAGGTTTAAAGTGTTAGAATATTAAGTACTCTACCGAATGTTGTTTATAACTTCAGATCTGGAGCAACCCGCCTGGCAGGGAGACAAGTATGTCGATACTTGATCTACAACACACACTGGAGAGAACTCGCGCCATCTTGGAACACATCTGGGACAAAGAAAACACATAGAAACGAATTGAACTTCACAATCATAATACCTACCTTATGTCAAATTAATGTGTATTATAAAATACATGTGATGAAATGTATGTCTGCATTAATATGGCTAACTTGACTTATTTGATAAATCAGGTTTTATGATAAATCTGAGTAGTTTATCTATTGCCATGTCAAGATGGCTTATTCGCGCTACTGTAATGGTCATGTGGAATGAATATTGGATTAGCAATGTCGTTGCTAGAAGAGTTACCCGCAATCGAGACTGCATTCTGGAAACGTATATTGGTTCTTCCCGAGTCCAGCGACAAATCCTCGGTCACAGTCACCCACGGCCGTGATCAGGATGTAGAACGCCAGTGCTACGATGCTCATGAAGGTCGCCTGCTTGATACCTCGGAACCGACAGAACTCCGATAGATATGGCGGAGAGAACTTTACGCCGATATACTAGAAAAAAAAACAATTATGACAAATTTTTTTGGTGTAACCACACCGTCTATCGACTTTATGGCGCGGGTCAGCAACCTTTTGTAATATGAGATGCGGACCACATTTCATGTTTTGTCCTCGGGAGGATCACAAGAAATGTCATGTTCCGTCGCGTAAATAGGTTTTATGCGGTCGGCACTACAGTGACATGCGGGCAGTATGCGGCCCGCGGTTCGGGGGTTGCCGACCTCTGTTTTTTGGGTAGGATTTTTACCATTTGTAATGTTCTAAAAAGATTGACGCCACATAAACGTAGTAGCGACGAAAATAAGCAAGACAAAATCTTTCTCTATTCTTTACCTTCACCAAATTAGTACTTGGCCAGAAGCCCACCCGATGGGAGGCAGCAATATAATATAGGTTCTATTTATATGGAAGGATTGAAGGAAGGAAGCATTGAAGAGCCGAATTGAAATATTAACTTACACCTTTAGTTAAAATAATTAATATTTTAATATGTATTGAAATTAAGCTTGAGGATTCTACTCACGACAACAGACATGATGACAACGAGATACCGTAAAATCAGCTTTAGATTAGCTCCTAAACCATGTCCATTTACTATATCCAGGTGAAATTTAACCTGTAAAAGAAGGCATACTCTGTAAATAAAGTAATAACTTTGATGTTGTAAGCAGAATTCCACTGCTAATTGAAATACTGCAAACTCAAAATGCTGCTATCTATACTGTAATAACACTCAGAGAATCAACACTTTTTTTGATAATGATATAGTGTAAAAAGTAGGAGACGAACACTGTGTAAAGTGAAAAATAAAAGTAGAAGAAAAGAGTAAACAAGGTTAATTACAGATACGTTATACAAACACACAAAATTTCATAAATGTATTGTTAACCGTTGAAGAGTTCCATTTTCTGGAGCTAATCCTGAACGTAGTATCAGGTCAGCCTTGTCATAAAAATGTTTGTCATCAGGATCAAAACTTTATGCAAAATTTCAGTTCCGTAGTGTAAGAAGTAGTGCTAATAAAGCTTGCAAGATTTGAACCGTAACAAACAAAATCTACAAATATACTAATACAAACATACACTGCAAGTTAAATAAAAGCTTGTAAAAAGTAATAACAATCAAGATATTTGCTGCATAATATTCAATGCTTTTATTCTGCCACGTAATGATCTTGTAACGTGATAATATTCTAGGTATCCTCAGTATAATGGAATGATAAATTAGTACCTACTTTTATTATGTCATTTTCATGGTACGCGAAACCCCACAATGCAGCTGCCAGCAAACCAATTGCTACCATTTGGGTTAAAGCGAAGGTATTCCTGAACACACGACTTATGCTCGAAATAAAATCTAAAAAATAATTTACATTTAATTTGACGGAAATCAGAACAACTTTTACCTATAAAAATAAATTATGTAACCTCATGAATTTACTGAGCTATTGTTATTAATGAATTTACGAGTAAGACCGCATGGCTGCTTACCATCAGGCTGGATCGCGGACCATATCGCGGACCAAAAAAAAAATATATTGTTTTAAATATTGTTGCAAATGTTATTACATCTAATTAATTCAATTCTAAAGTAGAAACCGGGTTGAACCATGTAGATTTGTAGTATAACACATTTTATACGATGCTGCTAAACACTTTTGATTTAGAATGATTACTATTCATTAGTCTTCATATTCCTGAAAAATGGCTATTGTTGTATTTGCAAAAATGTACAAGAGTTATGTTACCTTACCTCTATGAACTCGTGGTGCTTCAAAATTCTCTTCAATGGGGGGCAGCTTCCTGGGCATGAACACAAGCACCTGTACAATGTTACCTATAGTGCTGCCCGCCACCGCGAGCACTTGCATTGTTATACTTTGACCACTCGGAATAATTTTGTGAAAGACTGTCAAGGCTACTACCCTAAAAGCCACCAGAATACCTGAAAAATATTTTTGTTCAGATATGATATTTACATAATCCATAACCTGTTTATTTCATGTCGTGATGAAGATGGGTGTGAAGAAGAGTCTTCTTTTTTAGGAAGATTGGAGTGGTTCGGACTGAATTTCAGCTGTTGGAGCCATATAATTTTCTAAAATTCATAACATTTACATACCAAAATGCATGCTGGTTCTTTCTGGCGCGTACTCCTCTATGTAAGCGATGCCATGACACCAAGTTGCTATCCTCGTCAGACAGAAGACAGCACATGATATGATGACCAAAGTCAGTCTTACATCAGCCCTAGAATGTGTAACTTCGTCGCGGTTACTATAATTGTTACCGTGACAGTATTCTGAAAGATCAATCGATTATAGCCTTATACAAATGCCAAACCCACATCAACTAATGATAAAAGCATTTGAATAATCCAAATAAACAACTTGGCACATGAATTAATATAACTTTCATAATATTTTCTTATACCTGATTCCATTACATTCGTAAAAGCTGGGAAAGCAAACCACAAGAGAACGACTACAGCAGGGGCAATGTTCCACGCCAGCATCAACACTCTTCTATTGTTGTACCCGAACCAAGCTATGAAAGGTCCCATCAGCACTTCCAAGAGTGCTATTCCCATTATGATGAAGTCTGTGAATGTAATATTGGCCAATATAAATTTTCAGAAAAAGTGAAAAAGAGAAGGCAAAGCAGAAAGAATTATCACAGTTACCTATCGTAAATATGTTAAGTTCGCCAGCCATTATATCTTGTTCAATGATCCTATAGGCGGACAACTCTCCGATTATGATGGTAGCGAACGTTCCTAGTATAAGAGACCTTATCAAACGTCCATCGACTGTCTCTCGATCGAACCATGCCTTCACTGTTGTTATAGCTGGAAAACATTAAAATTAAGATATTGCATACTTTGTAAGTTACTAATATATAAGTCTCCAATTGTTTAAAAGAAAACTGAGAACTAGAAAAGATGAATAAGTCAGTACTCAGGCGAAATGTTTCAAAATTAGTAATTAGGTAATAGGTATAGGTTAAAAATTTAAAAGGTAAATTAGTAGATATTAATCTCAAAATTAGGAGACATTCATTAACAACTTGAGTATTGGGCTAAATTACAGTATACATCACTAATGTAACTCGTTACACACTTACCTCTATTACAAAACGGTATTCTTTCTAAATGATTCATGACGACTGTGAAGTTTCGAGATTCAACACAATTTTTTTTTTACTATAGTAACTGCATGTCCTTTCGATTATGAATACCAACAGATACAACGTTTATCTTGTACTTTGTTGCGTTCTGCATACTTTGTTTCTAGATTATTTAGATGTAATTATCTGAAAACTTTTAAAGATTAAAGTATTTGATGTTTATGTAATTCATTATTTCACACTTTTACAAGTTAAGTAACTTAATTATAACATACATATAGTATTACAAATGAGTATTAGGATTAACTTTGTAATAATGTTTCATAAATGGTATCACTTCACATCAATTTATTGAATTTAGTGTGATTTGTACAAATAAAGAGATTCATACAATCATATCAGTCTAAAAATAGTTTAAGATTGAATAAGAATCTTAACGAATGGATATAGCTATCGTTTTTATCAAATTACATTGATACGAGTAGTATTATAGTACCTACTATCGATTGCGATTTTATTATCACTTGTGGTCAAACATTTGAAGGTTTTGAGACAGTTTTTGTTTCTACTAACGTTATGTGAAGAAATATCCATATAATTTCAGAAAAATATTTATAGTATGTTAAGCAAGTTTAACAATATTAAGCCCAAGTGTTATTTCAAAGTTACTATTACTCTAACCTCAAGAATGTAGTGTTCCAATTACATTACTATACACAAATTAGCTTGAACCTCTCAATTTGTAGACCTTAGAAAAGCTTTTGATGAAAAATAATATTCAGTGCATTATTAAAATTAGCTGTATAATTGTAAAATACATAATAACGAAAGATTGATTTTCGATTGATAGCTGTTGTACTCAATTATCTGCGATTCCCTGTCGTTTGCAATAGTTAAGCCAATCAACTGCTAGATGGGGGTCTCATAAGGGTGTGTAGTTAGCGTGAAACTTTTTAATCTTGATTTATTAACGTTCATTAATTGGTCAGAGATAATTAGCCATCAGTGACTGTTCAGAAGATAAAATAAAATGTTCATTATCTGACAACAAATTTTAATCCATGGAACGTTAATACCTAAAGTAATGATAAACAAGCACACCTTAGATTTTGATTAATTATGTGTTTTTTCTAATATCCCGTTCACGCTTCGCTTTACGATATATGGCTTTATAACGGTGATTTGTTATTTATATATTTGAACTCTAATCAATTCTTTTCTAGCTGTAGTAGAAATCGTGTAATGGGAAATTGTAAATACTCTCAGAAGGTAGTTTTATATTACCAACATCTACAATGATCTAAAAATTCACTTTGTTATTTTAATGCTCAGTAGTTAAATTATTTAAGTAAAAATTAAATTTGGTTTAAGATTTATTATTTGAATCTACAACTATCATATTATTGAAATAAAATTTAGTAATAGAAATAGTACACTTACCGAAATTTCGTAACCATTTTGTTAACCACTTTCACATACAGAGTGTTCTAGAAAATGACTAAATTATTTCTATAAATATCCTTTATATTTTATATCTGAAAATTTGTCGATGAGAAAGTAAATCTTTTTAAATATTTTTACCGATTGAACAACGTGTTGCGATAAAAGTTGACACCTCAATGTTTATCGGTTTGTTATCTTTCAAGAGCGGTACAGCTATGGTAATCTATCAGTTGCCCAAAATATGACCTAATTCTACAGCGCAATATTTTTTCCAATCACTGCTGTACGACGATAAAAAGTATGTGTTTTTCCTATTATTTATTTCTGTGGCAAATTTTATGTAGATCCGTTAAGTAATTTCAGTAGTTCTTACGGGAAAGAATAACAAATATCTATTTTCACAAACTCTCACATTTATAATTATAATAATAATGGGATGGCTTCGTTATTTGTGATCTTTGTCTTTGTAGATGCAGACGGCTCTCAGCATGCGACCCAATCCTCTTTTTGTCCTTCTCGTTTAGTCATACTCCTTCCCATTCTTCTTCTATTACCGTGTCTTCTACTTCTGTGGTCATTTAATGTCGCAAATGATTCCGGTTATCAGTAATATACTGTTTCCCTTATTTCACTCCTTTTCCAGCGTATGCCTTTACATCCTACCTGGCAGGCAACGCGTCGGTAACACCTCAACCTGGTGCTGTTAGTGATCGGTGGTGATCACTACCATGAAGTGACTGTTGTGCGTTTGTCTGCTTATTACATAAAAAGCACTCTTCCAGAAAGATCCTGATTAGTGCAGGAGTTAGTAACAAAGCTGAATATCGAAAGTTGATCTATCTCAAGACTAACAGCGGCAAACAAGTATTTTCAATAACTGGGGTCAAATTGGTTGAATTAATCCTTCGAATTTAAGATGATTTTGTAGGAAATTATTTTTTCTATAGTATTTACTTTAAAATAGACGTGAACAGCGATAACTATATTACATTTTTACACTAATTCTTCTTGATTTACAATTATCACGGTATACTCGCTGGACAAGTTAGTTACAAGTTCACTGATTTCTTTAACGACGTATACCATAAATTATGGATTATTACTCTTAAAAATATGATTTGTGTACGGGGCATGTATATTTTACGATTAAAACTAATTAAGTTCCACAATACGCGTACTGAATTACTTGCTTCAAAGGTGGGAAAACAAAAAAAATAAAGAAATAAAATAAAATGGAACATAAATAAATAGAACACAGGTCTGATTGTATATTATGCCAGTGTATTCTATTATCCTTATAGTTTAAATTGCCAACAATTTGTATATAAATGAACTCCAGGTTTATTTCAATGATCTTTAAATGATAAAATACTTATTGAAATAACATGAGCACTGTAACTTCAAATAGTTCCCGAATCCTTACAATTTGTCGAACATAAACATTAAGCCGATACATTTGACCTATAGTATTTGACACAATTGTTTAAGGCTCAAAAACTTGTCCGAGACTAAGAGTACGTTGTCAATTTTGCAATATAAATTCAAGCGTTAACTGTCGTATTCAGAGATGCGTCAAGGATATGTTTCTGGATCCACGGAATGAAGGCGGTGACCCGCGTGTACACGCCGGGGAAACCCAGTGTCCCGCACTTCACTCCTAACGAGACTATCCCGGTCTGGTAAAAGTATGTCGTGTGATTTTTAGGGTTCCACTGAAAAGACAGTAAAACCTTTAACCATTAGGCATTGTTACATGCCGAATTACAAATATTATTTTTTGCCAAATTTATAGCCAAATTAATTAAAAAACTCGTGTTTACAATTGCTTCATTGCATCCCACAACTGTCTCCCGGCTGAATTCGGGTCTTTCCTAACAATGTCAGGTAAATAGGCTATAGTCTATCACGCTGGTCAAGTGCTGATAAGAAAACTCCACGCATCATCGAGAACTTTATGGAGACCTCTTATGTTTGATCAAGATATATTCCTTCAGCGGAGCAGTTGATATATAACTTCTAACACACATATAAACTGAAAATTAGAGGTTTGAACCCAGGACGTTTGACAGACTAACGTTGAAACTACTGGGCACTGGTTTCACTGTTCCTTATTAAGAAAAAATCAGAAGTAGGTAACGTACGATAGGCTGCATCAGCGGTCCTCCACTATCTCCGTTGCAGGCGTCCTTGCCAACTTGACCACCAGCGCAGATCACTCTCTCGTCGATGACCAGAAACGATAGAGGAGCGTAGGCTTCCCGGCAGCGCTTCAAGTCCACCACCGGTAACTGCAGCATTTGGAGACGGGCGGCATATGGACCTCCTGAGGATATTAAATATACTTAGAGAAGCTGTAAATTTGGTAATAAATACTTATTCTAAATAAATGAAATAAATAAAAATCTTTGGACAACTCACACACGGCCATCTGAACCCAAACTAAGCGTTAGCTTTTACTATGGTGATCAGATAACTGTTAAACATACATATATACTTTTTAATACATACTTAAATAGATTTTCTATTACACATTCAGACACACAGAAGAAACATTCCTGCTCATCACAGAAAAGTTTGACCTGGGTGGGAATCGAACACACGACCTCCGGTGTAATAGTCAGGTTCACTAACCACTAGACCGACCTGTCAAATAATTGAAATATATTATTTTAGGGACTAAAGTCTGAATGACCGTCGGTCATTGTCACTTAGGTACTTCCAAGAGGGAATTTCTAAGAATTTCTAAGAAGAACAGTGTAAGAAAATATGTACCAAGGTACAAAGATAAACATTTCCCACAAAGGGAACCCTTGTTCAAAAATTCATACCTGTATTTTTACTGGGCTTTGATTTTGGGTCTTGTGTTAAGCAGAATAAATAGATTTAGTATCTTGGTACTCAGAAACAAATTAGTACTACAACATTAAGGCTTTGCTCGCCTTTAATTCTTTAAAGACGCACTCATTACCACGTTCTCTTAATAACTAAGGAGACGTAGCATACTCCACCACGTTACCCCCGTGCCAAATGATGGAGGAGTTAGTGAATCCTAGTTCCACGCTTACTTGTTATGTCGCCCGATGCTATTCAACATGGTTACTGTACTCGTAGCTTGGGCCAATGACGGTCACCCATCTTTTTACTAACTTCGCCCAATGTTGGTTAACTTCGTTGATCATCTAGAATCGACACAAGCGCTACAAACGCTTCCTACATAGGTTTTGCTCAGGGGTATGGCAGGTAATGCTCCAGGCTCTAGGTTCCAGAATTAATAGGAGTAACCCTTAGTAATTCCATATTTAGTAGGAGGTAGTGTACCATTAATGGATGGAAGCTCAATTATTTATCTTACGGTAACTGGCGCGACCCCATCCAGCGACGAAGGGATTGTAGTTGTCGAAGTTATTCGATCTGAGCTCCTCGCTCAACGGCAGGCATATGGGTTTGATAAAGTCTGCAATTAGAACAACAATATCGATATACTCGTAATAGACCCATGTACAAATAATAGATCTCGAATGAGAAAGGAAGCGAAGGTTGTCAAGAGTTTAGTAAAGTGAATCTATTTATGCTCGGTGGTAGGGCTTCGCGCAAGGATCTTTTGTTAAGCCCGTCTAGCTGGCTACCACCCTCTTGATTGCAGCAGCCAAATATTTCGTCGTGTTCCGGCTGGGGGCTTGAGAGCCAGTTCTCCTCTTTCTCGCCGCTCTTCAGTCATCCTCCTCCCCATTCTTCTTCTGTCTCCCGTCCTGAAGTGGTATGATGTTGGTGTATCTGGGTTCAGTTGCTATCGCATTAGCATTGTACCGCTTCCCTTGTTTCTTTCTCTTCCCCGCGTATGCGGGTCTATTACTTCCTTCCCGGAAGGCAACGCATTAGTAACACCTCAGTCTGGTGTTATTAATGTCCATGGGCATCGGTAATCGGTACCATCAGGTGGCCCTTCTGCTAGTTTGCCTGCTTATGACATAAAAAAATCAAGCTACTAAACCGTCTTATGTGTGTTTTAGTACGTCCTTAAGTTTAGTTAAATAATCCACCGGGACACTTGTTACGATGACACAAGACCGATAGTCAAAGAACCAACATACATCTGTTGCATAAATTCTTGCTCTGATTGCAAACGGAACCTGGAAGGCATGGTCACTGGCAGCTACGCTCGCTACCAACTCGAGCTGTCCCAGAAGGATATCACGAACAACCCACCTGTGAAAAGAAGTCTTCTGTGAAAGACCAGAAGTCCGATATCACTAGTGTGCTCTGTCGAGTTGTAGGTCTCATGAGGGATCATTGTCTTTACTAGAGCGTCTACAGGCTGGCTCTGATTTTGGTCATCCAGGTCTAACTCGCCCATTCGGACGAAGTATCTATAATTAATACAGTCGTGTTATCTTCAGATAAGATTTACAAAAGTAGTCATTTTAGCATAAAGTGAAAAAGGTTAGACGGTGTTTAAGTGCAGAAAATTAAATAACACATGTCAAAAGATTTTATAAATAAGTTCAGAAGAAAAAATATATTTTTTATAGTTATATATGAACAGTACAAAGTTAACAGTAAAACGTGGAAAATGTCGTAAAGGAATTAGCATCTTATTTAATAATCTATAGGTTCCAGAATGGTTTGACGAGCAGAAACATGCTCAGGTGTATGAAAAGAGTCCATAACATACTTACAATGAATCCTCAAACCCGACGATACAATGAGCAGCTGTAAGAGAATGCTGTGATGTGATCAGACTCGCTCCACATTTGAAGTAAACACCACCTGAAGTGCGGTACGCTATCAATCCTATCCAGGGAAAGTCCCCTGTAACATGACAACGTAAATATTTAAATTTTATGTCCTGATGATTTAATTTAATTTGAAATATTTATTAACTTCTACTTCTTCTACTCACCTAAATTTGCATTGTTTCCACCAACAACCCTACTAAATGATCCATTGCTAACTCCACAGATAGGAGGCTCAGGAAATGCATTTATAAAGTCAGTTTCCAAAAGCATAGGACGAGAAATATTAGAATTTGACGAATTTGAGGTAGAGGATGTAACACTTGAACTTAACGATGGTGTAGATTGATTATTCACAGAATTTTCAGACATATTTCTAACTGATTCAGGATCCGACGATATAAATGCATTTGAAGATGTCACTGATTCTAAAGAACGTTTACGTCTAATAGATTCTATAGAAACATTCAAATATCTCGTGTTATTTAAAGCTGTAGAATTAGACTCAAATCTAAAGATTGCAGGAGGTGACAGTGCATTTGCTAAAGATTGTAAATTATTAGAAGCATTAACGTAGGTTGGAGGAGAAATCGGGAGGAAATTAGGATCACTAGAACGAATTGACCTAGAATAAATCAATTTTCGTGTAACGTGACAGCATACCTGTAATGTTAAATTTGAAAATTTAAATTTGTACATAACCAGACAGAACCATATGAAATATTTTTTATAACTCCCTACTTAAGGGTACAAATAGATTTTTTTAGCAAGACATGCTTCTAATAGTGCTTACATATTGAGTTACAGAATAATATGTACTGTTACCGCTACAATAAATAAATAACAAATAGTAAAAATGAAAACAGCTTGCAATATGCAATATAACTTATCACTGCTTTGATAATTTCGAATCATAAACCAACAAAATCTGTAACAATGGCCTGGAGATCTGTCATACAGGGCAACCTAGTACGGACTGCAGCCTCTCGCAAATTTACTTGTTCTCTTTGTAATTTTATTTTTGATGTATACCGAAATGTAAATATTGTGTAGAGGAAAATAAAGAACTATATTATTATAATGTCTTAGCAGATTAGCCTTAAGCCATAAAACATTAACGATATAAGTCATGAGGAGAAATCCTTGCACAATACTAGGCCATTGATTATCCGGAATAGGCGTCATCAACTTACCGTAGGAATACCACCTTTTCTTTTACAATGTGGTGCAAGTATATTATTTGAGCTGACATTTGATACGTGTTTTCCACAAACGGCTGCTGGTAAACATATCCCTCTTTTGCCTCTCCAAGTTAAACAACTTCTGTCTACAAACAGTTCAATGCCTAAATTGGTTAAATTATATTAAAATTCCATTAAGGAAGACAATTATAATTTTAAACCAGATTATTAAAAGCTAAGAGATAAAGCATGTGACCTGAGACCCCAAGGAAATGCCTTGACCTTGAACCACTTAAAAATCTCTCAGGTCGCATGTTTTTTTTTCTTTTGCTATATGCCTTTGGATTTGACCTTGCCTTAAGCCCTCCCCAAATCCCTCATGAGACCCACCAGCTCCCAGAACATCTTTTAAAAATAATACCTACATTAGTTATATACATATTTTAGTAACAAACTAGGGTTTTTTGACTATGATCCCACCTGATGGTAAGTGGCGATGAAGTCATTGATGGTAAAGCGCCCTAACTTAGTAGAAGCCTATTCACTCTTGTCTTAAACACATTTACATTGTAATCGAGCGCGAATGCGAATTTTTTGAGCTATATAATGAGTAGAACAGGTTGAACAATTAATTACACTACTACATTAAATAATGAACGGGTTTTTCATTTAAATTCCCAGTTCTAGATTATCTGACGGCATGATAGTGCCGCGGCCAAGACGCCCTCCATTCGAGGTGTGGAGTGGCATGTAATAAAAAGCAACATAGCTACCTATTTCTGCAATACATCTGTCTTTATACAGTAGATATAGTAGAACTACTACATAGGAGACTAGAATTAATAACTAACAAGATTTACTTTAACACAAACTATTCCCGAACCCACTACACTTTTGATAGTTGGTACAGCCGGATATTTTGAAAGTTAAAGTTTTATTACTTGGAGGTACCGGTTTCTTTTAGGTTTATATTTGAAATAGATGACAAAAGACCACTTTGACACCGTTGACCGTGTAGAAACTATTGAGGCATAACTGAGGCGTTGTATGCCAAGAAAAAAGAAATGTCCTCACTTTCTCACTCAGGAATACGAAGAAAGGTGATCCCCAAAGCAGATTGATATAAGACTAGAAATCTATACTATTTGTTTAGCCCCGTAGTAACGTAAAAATGTATTTATTTATTTACTAGCTTTAGCTAGTTACATGCCCTTACACCCCCTCTACAACACCTCCCATATTTAATGCATGAATACAGTGTTTTGGTGATACGAGTATCTTCGATGAAGAACTTTTATCCCCTACTTTAACCGTTCCAGCTTTTTTAGGGAAAAGTAGGCCAGGTCTTTCCTCAGATTCTATCTTCGCGCCAAGTTCATCAAAATCGATTCACGCTTAGACGTGAAACGGTAACAGACAGACAAGCTGACAGCCAGGATTACTTTCGCTTTTATAATATTAATAAAGATGAATTTATTTACCTCTACGTATGTTAGTCCAATCTTTATAGATGCTGTTTGTATCATCACAAACAACAATTTGTGAAATAATTACGACCAACCAAACTGTTTTCATGCTGCGTATTGTCTAGTACGCTACGAAAGTTATCATTGTACTAACTTGTATTATAGTCGAGGAACTGCCTCACCTTGGTTTTTATTTGAAAAAACTGTTAATAAACTTAAATGTTTGTAAAGTAGTTCTATAAATGTATTGATAACACACCAGTTTTGATGTAGACACGAATATGTCAAGGTTTGCCACATTACAAGTGTGTAACGGAAAGTTTTTGTTGTAATCGATACCAGTCAAGTGTTGCAGACCACGCGTTCCATCAGAGACACAGTTGATGTTATAACACGTCGATTGAGACAAGTATCCGAAATACTCTTTGCTTCCATATATCGTCGGGTTTAGATCGTAAAATTGTCACTTACAAATTAAGTTATTACAGTTACAAATTAAGTAACTCCAACCTTTTCTAATAAATATAAGAGTCACAAATGTTATAAAAGCATTTCTACTGGCCACCTTTCATGAATCTACATCGGGGATGACAAGTAACGCTAAGTTGAATTGTGTAAACGGGGTCCGTGTGCGCCACACTGCCGGCCGCGGGTTGAAAATCTCTGCTTTAATGTTTAGTTTCATGTTAATTAGATCTTTTAATCCAAAAATGGTCTTCCAATACCCTAAAGATTTTTAAGGACCTATCCTACTCTATCTGTCACGGTAGGATACCTGGGAAAATGTATGGAAAAAGTCAAGACTTTTGCCACTAGCCCATCCTCTTACCAACCGCGCCCGCTTAGCTTACGATCACGAATTTTTCAAGGCGGTAAAGATCTACTTTCAGCCTCTAATTAAATAAAACAAAAAAAAATTACAAACTTTATTGTAATAAAAAATATTTAAAAATCTTAATTAAACGGATATTCGAGCTTGTGACATGTTACTTAACGTACAAAAATAATTTATTTATTTTAAAGCTGAGTCAATATACTAAATTGGTCGTCATATCAGTAAGATAGTGGACCAGAAACACCTGGACTCCATATCCGATCAAGACAGATGAAAATTGTAACAAAGGGAATGCATGTGAGTATTAAATTTTCTTTTATCTTTTCTTAAATAAACGGACGGATCAAAGTTAAATGCTATAATTTTATATACACAATATTAGCTCCATTAACTAAAAAGATAACATATTAAAATGTATATTTGTCAAAATACTTATTGTATGTATTGAAATAACAATATTATATAATTGGAGTTAGATTATTGTTGAGTTAAGATTATTTCATTCCTCCTTTTCTAAAATTTAAAGTTCGTTCAGAAATAAAATAAAAAAAACACATGTTGATTAGAATTAAATAAATAAAAATAAGTAGAAATATAAAAAAACAAAAATATTCTTGTAATACTTATCATCGGGATCATATTAACTGACAGGTAATCTTGTCAATCGGGTTCCACGAAATTCGGTTTACTTACCTATCTCTTTTGTGACGTTATAAACGGGGCAATTAAGATATAATAAAAAAAACTATACTTATTTAATAATAGAAAACATGAGTAAGTAATTATAAAATAAATTAAGCTTAAAAACACAATATTGTCTACAGAAATATCTCTTAAACATAAATAAAACTACATTATCACAAGGTCTTTTGAGAGCTGATAAAATAAATAGGAAACAGCACAATATAATAAAATACGATAGAAACACAGCTGTCATTTAAAAAAAAACAGTATTGTTATGGTAACCTAATAATGGCAGAAATGATCCACAGACAATAATAATAAAATTGCCTTAACGATTTATAACCAGTAAACCTTAAATTTGATTGATAACACAGGGTCTGAAAACGAACAAAAGAAATCTTTTCAAGGTGTCCAAGACAAAAGATACGGAGCACTTATATAATGCCTAATAAAACATCATATAAACTCGTAAACAGAAAAAGCAGTCCAAATTAGTGTTGTTTTGTTGATGAACGATAAAGTTAGTAGAGTTGCAGATGTGATTTAAGAAGATCCAAGCATATTCTTCTGTATCCAAGGTACAAACTCTGTAACTCTGGTGTAGACTCCAGGGAAGCCTGCTTCAGCACACCGCTTGCCGTAAGACACTACGCCGATCTGATAGAAGAAGGTCTTGTATGTCTGCGAGTTCCACTGGAAACATATAGATAGTACTTACACCGATGGATCAAAAGAGACGACTGTAAAATGGAAATTAATGACGAGCGACGACGAATTTTCGAATATTTTTAATGCAATGTCATAAGAGTCGCTTCCTTCTTGATTGCCAATGCTTTATGTAACCTCTGGTATTTATCAAGTCCAGTTATACCGGTTGTAATCGTTAAGTGTGCACAGGCGACTATACCGTAACTATTACAAATATCAAAAAACTTTAAATTGATTTCGAAAGTCCTTTACTTAATGAGTAAAATGATAATAATAACTTTTTAAAAATAAAACGAGAAATATCCAAAAAAATTACATTAAACACACCCATACATTTTATTTCTTATGGACAAAGTTTTGTATTCAAAGCAGATGTTCGAAGTGACGTCCTTGTTGTGCAATACAATGACGAGCTCTATTTACAGTTACTAAATGAACTTTCCTTAAGATTTCCTTAAAAA
Organism: Asbolis capucinus; assembly: GCA_018249125.1. Taxonomy (NCBI): domain Eukaryota; kingdom Metazoa; phylum Arthropoda; class Insecta; order Lepidoptera; family Hesperiidae; genus Asbolis; species Asbolis capucinus. Next base: position 19,400 of record DWJZ01002015.1, read on the forward strand.
CATAATTATAAAATTATAAGAGTAAAATGAGTAGGTACTTTTCAATTCAAAATAAGGAAACTAAAAGCTTTCCACTATCTCACACTAAATGTATGGATGTTTAATGTAATTTTTTTGGATTTGTATCGTTTTATTTAAAAAAAGTATTTATTGCCATTTTACTCGATAGGCAAAGGACTTTATTATCAGTTTAAAGTTTTTTGATATCTATATTAGTTACGGAATAAGTTCCTGGGAATAATTTCCTGTAGACCCGACGATTACACCTGGTACTCGCGCCGGTTTCTTTCTTTCGAAAACATGAGTATGAATAGATAATCTTCTTAATCAAGACTTTTCTCAAAATACTTACAATAGGCTGCATCAGCGGTCCGCCACTGTCTCCCTGACAAGCGTCCATGCCACCTTGTTTGTAGCCAGCACAGAGTACCCTCTTGTCAATCACCTGCGCCTTGTACTGGGAGTAGGCTTGGGCGCAGTCATTATTGCTAACTACTGGCAATTGCAGGACTTGTAGCAGTGTAGCAGAAGGACCACCTAGAACATTATAAAAAGAAAATAATTTTACTTTCAATGAATTTCATAACTGTAAAGTTTCATAATTTTTTATGACGCATTTAACATAAGTCCTATAGTTGCAATTGGTTCTTGTGTATTGTGAGGTTAGCTGCAGATTACACATTCTTGGGCACTTGAGATCAGATCCATAGGTTGAAATTATTGGATTAATATGAGCCGAAGTATTGAAATGAACGTCTACTTACGGAACTCGGTGTCTCCCCATCCAGCTATGATCGGGTTGTGGTTTTCAAAGCTCCTCGCTCGGAGCTCTGCTTCCTTCGGGATGCAAATCGGCTTAATCAAATCTGAAAATAGTCCATACTACATTTAAAACAGAAGTCGGCTATATCTTCTTGTCTAATATTGGAGCGCGATGAATTCTTTTTATTCATATGTATATGTATTGTTCTACGAAAAGGGTTTACGTATTTTCTTAAGTTAATGTCCTAATCTTTGGCTGGAATGTATATTTATCAATTCAATCCCGTCCTGGTAAGTCTGGATGCCGTAAGTAGTAACAGAGTACTGATGCTTGGTGGTAAAGCTTTGTTTATACATAACCAAAATTATTGTTCTCAGGTATGCTATTATATTGTGTCTATAATATCTATGTGCTATCTTCTAGTGAAATTGACCTGGATAGCTAACCTGGAAGGGAAACCTCTCGCTTGAATCAGTCAGAAAATGGCTTATCTTGAGACACAGTTCACTTTCTTAGCCTGCAACGCATTGGAAATAGTTTTGGTGGCACGTCGGCTTGTTGGTTTAAATGGCGCGTCGACTTATTGGTTAGTTCCGTAACAAATAAATAAATAAATATCTCAGGACAACTCACACACGGCCATCTGATCCCAAACTAAGCGTTAGCTTGTACTATGGTGATC
>DWJZ01002016.1:0-20839 GCA_018249125.1 Asbolis capucinus
CTTTATAAATAATATTAAATATTTAAAATAATATAACATACTATTAGATATAGTATAAAATAATATAAGGTACCAGATAATATTAGAGTCTATGTATTAAGATATATCTTATTGTTAATATTTCCATCCTAATAAGGCGAAATTAATTATAATTAGAGGCGAAAGCATGAAAATAAATACTTAGAAACTATAGTTATTCTTATAAAACTACTACACTTCACTTCTATATAGAACTAAGTACTCAGAACATTGCTAACCAATTACTTCAGGCGTTATTTTCTTTAAATGTTTTTACTTTGATTTTTTTTGCCAACCCTACTATAAAAAGTAATAGGCCATGACGACACAAGATGGCGACTAAATGTTTCTATTCAAAGTTTAAACTACATAACCATCAGATATAACATACTAACTTAATGACTTAGTGTTCCGTTTACAAGTTAGAAGAAGAAAAAACAGACGCATCAAAATACCTTAATGTAATTATGAACAATTATAAGATACTATAATTGTCTTACCTAGTTCTTCGGCCTCTGTGTTACCTTACCTGTTACCCTACAAACGGTAAGAAGGTTATTGTACTACCAGTTCTTCATCGCATTGTTAACACGGCTTCAACGGATTAAGGTGCAAAATTAACTAAGAATGTAGAAAATAAATTGTAGGCTTCTTCAATTTTATGCTAAATATATACAATCCTTTTCAAGTAAAAAAAAAGAAATATTTATTTCGATTATGTTACACAACATATAAAAACAAATGAGTTGATTCGCTAAATAAAAGAAGTAGCGCCGAAAAAGGTCACACTGCTTAAATATCATGGGCCACCAATGACCCACGACCTAGTTTTCAGTACGAACCTTTTCATCGGCATAGTTCGAAGAAGAAAGAGAAAAAAATATAAGTTTAACATATTAAAATAAAGATATCTACAAGTATATCTATAATATCACACAGTTACTATAAATTGGATTTATTTATTTATTTATAAATAAGTTATTAATGTAATTTTACAGTGTATTTATAAATAAATACGATTTTTTATCAGTGCAACTTGTAACAAAACCAGTGGACGTTCACAGTTTTCTTATAAAAATAATGTTGTTCACCAATTAAGTTTTTTTTATGGTTGGGTTCATGACATAGAGAATGTTAAAAAAAAATTATATATTAATGTAACAATTGTTACTAAACCATACACAGAAAAAAAATTATGTTACATGTACATGTTAATAAGTTATGTTACAAGTCTAACACACAAATATTTTGGGTTATAACGTTTCAATATCACAAAACAAGAGTTTTGTAAAAATATTTAAAACCTAAAATTCAACCAATAATAAAGTTTTGTATGGATAGGAGAATGTGCAGCTGGTATTGGCAAAACTTTTATAAAACTTCCGTGCTTCGTAGGGCACGTAAACCAAGTCTCAGTTTGTATGGTTAGACACTATTTGCCCGCTAGGAAGGTAGTAAAAGACCCGCACGCATGAAGAAGACAAAGAAACCAAATCGGTACATGACCCCAGACAAACCAACAACATACTGCTTCAGGACGAGTGAGAAGAAGAAAAGGATGACAACAACGGGGAGAAAAAGAAGAAAACTCCCAAGCCTGATTAAAATTGAAGTTATGATATTAATCCTCATACAAAACTAGCAACATTAATGCCAATTAATTGCACGTGTAATTAATACATACATACAAAACCAACCTACTTCCGTGGCCTTCATTCAGCTCAGCTATTAGTTATTGATTAAAATGTTCCAGCTTCTGCACAAAGAGGCCACTAACGCGGAATTAATAAAGCCGAGTTCTTTATGTTACACATCAGCGGATCTGTAATCTCCAGTACTATAATGATGGAGCGGTTGACGTTTTCTATGGAATAATAATATAAAATAATATGTTACAGAGGAAAATTTTATTTGTACATGTACACTATTTTCTGCCCGCGGCTTTTCCCGCGTCATGACTAATTTAATGTTAAAATATTTTATTTCATCATAGGAACATCGAGGTCACTGAATGAAAGTCAGAATATTACATACACAATGTTTATACATTCTTATTAAGATACCATAAGTTGGTTACGGATAAAATTCATAACCTATCCCGCGGTATTGCCTAAAGTATCTACAAGTCATAGGCGTTGCTAGAAAATTACATGATATGTGTTATCCCAGACTATTATTTATTTTTGTCCTAAATTTCATTTTAATTCATACAACGGTTATCGCGTGAAGGAAACGCATATCAAACATATGTATAAATGTGTACGTACCAGTGGAAACTACAATCGGGATAAAAAAAGCAAATATCCAACATATAAATGTGTACATACATACATCCCAGGTGTCCTATAGCCGGGATAAAATCTATCCTTTTTTCATTTCCTGGATGTGGTCTACCTGTGTGCTAAGAATCATCGTAATCCGTGAAACGGTTAGCATGTTAAGGATATAAGGATCCAAACATCTTCCCAAACTTTCACATTTACATATAATATTAGTAGAATTCTAACATTTAATATTGTTTGTGTAACAACATTGAAATAAAATAGAATTTTTATTTATTGCCAATTCAATGTTGCAATAATCATCTTTATATTTGTCAACAATTGTGCAGCTGTGTCAGTTTGCTTTTTTTTTCGACATAGATCGAAAGGAATGTATAATGGCGTAAAAAAGGGTTGGAGATGAATAAATACGAGGGCGGGTCTGCGGGCAATTTGTGCTGACGATCTGCGGGGAGACTGGGTAATGTTGGGACTTAGCACATCATCGGGATAGACAAATGTGCAAGCTATTTCAATCTAAATGCTCAATATTAAAAATCGATTTTATCAATCGATTTGAATATGCCTTATCAAAGTGTATTCTTGTTGTTGGCCTGGGTGCGACGCACTTTTAATTTTCAAAGTTGTTTGTATATTGGAAGTTAATAATTAGCTTCAGTGAAGAAAAAAACCTGTGAAAAATATCCCCATAAAGTTCTCGAAAGGCTCAAGGTTACACTTGGCTAGCATGGTGGACTTTGGCATGTACCCCTCACATTGTGAGAGGAGATTTGTATCTCCCAGCAGTGGGATAGTTATGTGATGCTCTAATTTACTAACATTTATGAATTATGGTCTTCTTGTGTTTTCCATCGAAAAACAATATCATATATCTTTATAGTGAACAAGCTACATGAAAAATATATTTTTTTTAACGTCTCAAGTTTTTAGATGTATTATTATTTTATGTGTTTATATATATATAAATATGTATATCGTTAGATAGCAATCGTTAAGCCGAGTCGGTCGCCACCGGGTAGTATAAAAAAATTCGGCACTAGGCGCTTCATCAGTCCGCGTTGGTGCAGCATGGTGGAGTATGCTGTAGCCTCCTCAATACGCGAAGAGATTCTGCTACTGAGTTGGCCTTAAATGTCTTCAAATTGAAGTGTTGCTTATTTAATTTGAGGAAAATTATTATTTTGAGGGTAGGCATTACATTTTGTATATATTTATTTATATTAGCAACACAGTCTGCGTTGTCTCAACTAAGATTATATTTCACATAATCCCCATAACGGGAGACTGTTTACTGCTAACGTGGAGCAAAAATAAACAAAATGTTATTCAATCTACCCTCCTAAGCAATCACTCCAGCGGCGGCATAAGACGAGACAAGACAATAGACTGCGGGGCCACAAAAATTGCGGCTGATATCAAAAGTCCTTATTCACGTCAAGTACATCGTTCAAAACAGTTTTCAAAGATCTCTACTGGGTGGAAAAACGGTATTATTGGGTTCCCACTCTTGCACCCGTCAGTTATTACAATTATTTAAGTCCTTCTATGTATTTATGTGTGCGTGCATGTGTGTATATAATTAAGTACTCTAGATAACATAATTCTATTTCTTCATAATTACAAGTTATAAGAAAGTTGCTATTACTATTTTCACATTTTTGTGTGTTAATGAGTTAATATATGGCGGCTAATTTGATAACTTTCTACTTTTGTTAACATTTCCCAGACTTAAGATGACAGGTGGATACCCTGTGTCACGGTGGCATGACAACCATAACTATAGAATGAACATCCTTCACGGGATTTGAACTGAATCCCGGCCGAACTGAATACAGCTTCTTTACTAACAATGCTGCTACAAGGTTTTTACATAGTCAACGGGAAAAATATACTTAGTTACCAGTGTTTTTCTGGCATCATAACATAGCCAGAATTAACAGTGCTGCAACGCTGATAACTTAGCACTTTATACACTTTGCACTTTATGCGTTTGGCGTCTACTTTAAACTTTGTACACTTGACGAACATTTTACACTGCACTTAGCTTCCACTTTGCACTTTATGCACTTAAATTATTCGCTTATTTCGAGGCTCCACTTCCCCCGTACAATGCCACGCGTCTGACAGTTAACGCACAAGAGTGACATGTCCGAAATCGGTGCGACATTCACGGTAAACGTCTTACCGAGGGTGAGATCAATGCACGCCATTTTGACATTAACGCCTATCGCAAATAACGGCTATTTTAGCATACATCATATTGCTAAAATTGTGGACGTTTGCTTTTACAATCTAATATAGACTTTATTAATATGGTCTTAAGTATGAATTTAGTTTGAGTGATATCAATAATGTAGTTTGTGAAGCTGGAATAAAATGCGTGTTTAGTTGTAATAATTGCATTCCCGCTGAATGTTACTGCTCAATATTTATGGGTTATTTTTCTGCAGCACGACTTATTTATTGGTTGGTTTTTGGTACAAATACAGGGGTGAAAACTTTTCTATTTATACTGCTGTGATGGATTCCCTTTTAAATTGTTTGCTTGGGCGTTTTATTTTCAAGTTTAGATCGTATTGTCGTGTTAATCTACTTTGGAAAAGTTATGACGTTATTCCTTATACCTAGGTTAGTTTTAATACGATGAAACATTACACAGCAGGCAGGAATGTCACCAACGCGTTGCCAGAAAAGAATAAAGTGGTTGTGGAGGAAGTGTCTCGCAACTCTATAACGATAAACTCCCTATAAAGTAAAAGTGAACACAACTTGGTTGGTTTACATTAAAACCCACATATTTTTCACTCAGTACTTACAACCATAACTCTCTATAACGATAAAAAAATGCTCATTCCCGTGAGTCTCGTTATGAAGTTTACACTGTATTTGCAATCAACGAGCAGTCAGCGAACGATTAGCAAGAACAGTGCAGACTACCGCTATATGTCAAAAAACATCACACAGCTTTTTTACGCTCGGTGGTTGATAACGAGTAACGTTTACGAGCAAACTTGCTCCAATACCTGTAGAGATTGTTGCTAATACATAGTAATAATTTTATACCTATGTAAAATACTTCCAATAATAGATATGTTTTTGAATAGCGTGATGGATGATCTAGGATGCTCAACCTTTTTGACAGTCGGGCCAAACAGAGGGATGATAAATTTACTGCGGGCCACTAGTAATTCCTAGTTAATTACTCTCAGGACTTGTGTAATAAAGTTCTAAACACATACTTGCGCGGGCCATTTAAAATCCGTTCGCAGGCCCATGGGGCTGGGTTGAGCAGCTTTGATCTAGGCCTTCTCAGGAAAGAAGATCCGTGCTCAGTAGTGGGCTATGATTGGGTTGAATCCGGTCCACTGAAGAAAGAAGAAAGGAACTGACTTACTAACACTATTTGCAAGAAATTTTGTGTCACTTTTTGTGTAATCCTTATTACTTATTTAATAATGGTCACCCCATCAATGGCCCACTACTGAGCACGGGTTTCTCCTCATGCAGAGGAGGCCTAGAGCATACTCCACCACGCTGCTCCAATGCGAATTGGTGGTGGGGTTACTGGCCAACCCAAGTGTGGGAAGATTTTATGCCGCCCGTAAGTTTCCAACATGGCTTAACGATTGCTATAAGACACCAACCGGGATCTACGGCATTACGTGCCCTCCGAAGCACGGAAGCGTGTACGATATTTTGCCACTAGCGGTCACCCATCCTCTTACCGGCTGCCATTTTAATATAGCCATAAATAATTATGATGTTGTACAATTCTAATGATATTTCCATACGATATTATATGTGCAATGAGCATATCAAATAAAACAACTAAAACTGTAAACTACCGTCTTTTCTACAAAAGTCGTTCTACAAAAATAAGTAAACAGTTTAACAAAGAATTTCAACAATAGCACGACCTAGTTAAGCAGTTTTCAGGCAAAATGGTGGCCTTACCGATCATTGTAAAGTATTGGTTGTACTGATAAAGAATAAACGAGATGCGATTGTATGTATTACTAGAAACTGTCGTCGCTTCACTTTGGAAGAAGAGTTGCTATATTAATTTTCACCTGTTACCCCGCGGGGACAAAGCAGCTTTCTAGGTTAAAAAGTTTCCTATTATCCTTGCATTAAGCCACAAACATTTAATTGGTCCATTGGTTTCGGAGTTGCCATACTAATTTTAATCTGTTATCCTGCGGGAATAAATCCATTTCCTGGGATAAAACCTATCCAATAACCATTTTCATGTTTTAAACTTCAGTTATGCTAAGTTTAATCAAAATCTGTACAGTGGTTTTTGCCTTAAGCTCGAATGGACAGACAGACAGTAGATCTTAAAAAATGTTTTGGTCTGTATATCGATAACAAAACCTCCATGTATCAAAATTTTCAAAAAATATTTAATTTACAGAATTGACCCCGTTACAGTTTTATTATTGGTATGGATGAACTAGTAAACTTCACAAAAGTGTGTGAAATCCAGTAATCCGCACTTGGCCAGCGTGGTCGACTATGAACTGTACCCCTCACATTGTGAGACGGGATCCAAGGCCAGTAATGGTTATTAGTTGCAATGATGAAGACAAAGAAAAGCTGAACTAAAAAAAATTCGGCGAAGGTAAGTATTGTGAGGTAACCTGCCCTTCTGAGAGGTTCCCATAAAGGCTGTGACGTCTAAGTCTAAGTGTATGAAGTTTACTTGCACTTGGCCAGCATGACGGACTATCGCCTGAACCCCTCACTATTTCAGAAAGATAGTTGCAATAAATAACCAAAGCAATTATAGTATAAATGTACACTGAGCCCCATAAAAGATAGCTTCATCCTTTATAGCACATAGTAAGAAAGCAGGTAGGTATGTAGATAGGTATGTAGGTAGGAAGGTAGATATGTAAGTAGGCATCCCCTTTTAGACACTTTCTTGTAAAAATGTACACCGAACCCCATAAAAGATAGCTGCATTCTTTATAGCACACAGTAAGTAAGCAGGTAGGTATGTAGGAAGGAAGGTAGATAGATATCCCCTTTTAGGCACTTATTAATAAAAATATACACCGAGCCCCATAAAACATAGCTGCATTCTTTTATACATATAGGTATGTAGGTATGTAATTGGTAGGTAGGTACGTCACAACAAACAATGGTTCACTAATCGTCTGTCCGGCTGTAATCTGTTAATTGACGATCGCGGCGCGACGTAATCCTATTCACAGTCCGATTCAACTGCGACTTATTGCATCGGCTCATGTTTTATTTATTTCGCTTCTGATAAACATTTAATGGACGTTTTTCAGCGATCTGTTTAGTCGTTTGTGATAATTACGATCTGTTTCTCACTAACTGATCCAGCAAACGTTGCTTTGTAACTTCCATTCTTTCCTTTCCCATCCGCGTATGATGTTCGAGTGTTCAATAGAAGAGTGAATAGGCATTTACTAAGTTAATGCGCCCAATACCTTAGACATCATCGCCACATTTTATTAGATGGGATTGATATAAAACATTTATTCTACGTAAAAAAACAATATATATTATGAATAGGAAAGTAAATTATGCATGTCTAGATTAGATCGACGTCTCATGCGCTTTCACGTCTAAACTACTAAACCAATTTTGATGAAATTTGATACAAAGATAGATAAGAACTTCAGAATACATTGCATACTTTTATCACGATGAAAGGTTTGAATTTGTTTGAAAAAGACGATAAAAGTTTGGGAACCTAGTCATCTTCTAACATACAGAAGACTTTGTAATTAAGCATGTGGTAGAGAGTAAATAAAGAGACTGTCTTCTAAAGAGAGTGTAACTCAAATCATAGCCCACTAGGTTATAAGAAGATTGATGTATCACATCTCACTATTCTTTTTATTCACTTATCGCGAACCTCTATATCAAATAACGCCGACATTGACTGTCATAACTTATATAATGTCACCAACCGTCTGTCCAAGTGACACTGACAGTGAGGCAGGACAACACCACTTGGAGTCCAGAGTAACACAGCAGTCAGCACAGAATATAAACAGACCGCCAAGATAATATCCCCTTAGGTAATCGCATAACATTTGTTTCACCTTTTTTGTGGAGGGTGTGGGAGGGATGAAATGTGTTCCACGAGGATATAGTTGCCGTAATAAGCTACTGTCACCTCCCAACACCCTGGTCTGCCATGGATTGGGGTTTGTATTGTAAGCCGCTCCAAAACTTTTAAATATCTGTTACCATGTTTCGTATTTATCGTTCAGAAACCGGCACTCGTTCCAGGTCAAAGACTTGTTAGGAAGCAAACAGCAGTAATTACATCGTTAACTTTTTATGTATGCTAACCAGGGTTTATTAGTCATTACGTGAATTTGTTGAATGTAAGGTTTCAGTTTATTAGTAAGATCCTTCCGTGTTATTCTTGATGATCAGCAGGTTAAGTAATTTGTAGGTTGTCGAGTCAATACTGTTCAATACTGAGCTTCTTATATGTATGTTAATCTGATTAGGAATTAGTAACATGCTTATAGCACACTCAGCTACGTTTGTCCTGGGTGGGGATCAAACCCACCAACTCCGGGTTAGAAGTCAGGTTCGTTAACGACTAGACCTAATAGACAATTTACTTGATTATATTTAACCGACTACGTCAGAAGGTGTTATTGTTTTTGAAGGTATGTATGTATGTCTATTACTATGGTGCGTCCTACAGCCCTAACAGCTGCACGGATTTTGACATATGAGGTTTCGTTGATTTTGTAAGAATTATAGAAGTGTTGTATATTCGAAATGGCGCCCACAAATTAAATAAAAGGTGGAATAGGTTCATTTTTCTTTCTTTAGAAATATCAGTATGAAATGAAAGATGGTGTAAAGACCATATGAAATATATATATATATATATCATGTAATATTTGTTTGGTGGTTGTTTCTCGCAGTCGGGTTTTTTGTTTTTAATTATATTGTTACATTTTAAAAGTTAATGCCTGAATACGACCCCATCTAAATGCAAGTGGCGATGCAGTCTAAGAATGATAAAGTACATAAACTTTGTACAGAATTCTCTGAAAAAGATTTTAGTAGCAAAATTATATCAATCGGACACATGGTTGATATTTTGACGAGTGGTGCGCCGGGTACAGCTAGTGATAAAATAAGTAAACGAAGAAAATTCTATACCACCCGATTAATCCCCAACAAGGATATACCCACGAAACATATTTCATTTGCCGTTAAATAAATTCAAGAACTAAAGAAGACCAAGAATATACAAACAAATAGACCACACACGTATATTACGAAGAGACCGAGCCATAAAATATGTCCCGAGCTCCGTTCTCGTATTTTGCAGTTTCTTTCTATAGGATCTCATAAATTCGAAATTTTAAATGCAATAGTGACAATCTTAGACTACGCAGGAAGAAAATTGTCGTATCGCTGACGAGAAAAGACTAACATTTCTAAAATTAAACTATGATTTTTAATGACTAGTTTTTTTCTGCGACTACGTCCGCGAGGTACACCCCCTCTTCATCCCCTTATTTCACTCCCCCTCATCACCTCCTCCCCACAGACAAAACTACATGCAATGTATGAACATAAAGTGATATGCGTAATAATGAATAACTTTTTTCCCCCATTTCTTTTCCTTTAAGCCTTATTTTAGACAAATAGGCAGAGTTACTTTCGTACTTATAAATGCTATAACATTAATAAGGATTAACAAATGCCCACAATAAATGAATTTACTTTAATAAAAAGAATTTTCTACATTTTTTAAAACAAGACTTATTTAACCAATTTCATGAATTTCAGTGTACTTAATCGGGATTCATTTGATATATAATGACTGACACTGAAAACAGGAAAATTGTTAAGATTGTAGATATAATGTTTCGGCGTTATACAAATGTATATTTTAATAAACAGTACATATAGCTGTTTTCTAGCAAATTGTTTACTGTGGTCCATTAAAGATAATTGGATATATCCATTACTTTTTCTATTTGCAGGCAACGCATTAGTAAACCCCGGTCTAATGTCCTTAGGCGATCCGTCTGCGTTTGCCTGCTTATGTCATAAAAAAAAAGTATTTCTTCTGTTCTACGACATGAAGATCTCAGAAGAGAGTCCTCAGCTTTCATCTCGGTCTACAGTGCAATAGTTACACCCGCAAAATTGCCAGTTAGTGGGCGACGGTGACCACTCCAACAGGTGTCCCATCAGCTTTTCAACCCTTTTAGATTAATAAAAAAAATAAGAAAGTAGTTTACTTAATTTGACTTTTTTTCTATTTATTTACTCGTTCATTACCATCGCTTATAGCTCATCGTTGTTAGTCAAACACAGGCCGTTCAACGCAGAAACATGCAACGTGTTGATTTAATACGTTATAACATCTTCGTCCAAAGCGAAATAAAAATATGAAAATATTTCGCAGACATCTTGTGAGCTTGAGAGATTTATAGTGAGCAGATAGATAACTAGGAGAATATTTCAAAGGAAAGTGTTATTGTTATTCTGTTCCAATGACGATATAGCTTGCGAGATGGCTCATGTAACAGATTACTTAGTTGTTTCACCCGCGGCTCCACCATTTTTTACCATTATTAATAACCTAAATAATCGTGAGTACCCGTTAGAGGTTTAAAATATGTAGTGTTTACGATGATGTAACTTTAAAATCATATATAAAAAAGTGGAATAATCACCTTAGAGTAAGCTAGTTTCTGCTCGCGGTTTCGCCCGCGTAGTATGTTGATGAGTAGCCCGTGTTTTTTCCGATTGTAATCTATACCTAATAAAAATAAAAAAATAACATTATAAAAAAAATATTTAGACCAATAGTTTTTAAATGAATTTAATATTATTGCTGTCTCTACACGAAAGGAGAAAATATTAGTGAGTTTCTTAGTAAGAACTACAATCAAAAATATGATCATAAAATTTCTATCTGTTTATCAGTATGTCCATTGGTCTGTTTGTCAACGTACATCTTAATAGAACTACCTGCTAAAACAGCTGTTCTGTTTTGAATGCAATAAATAAAGAAACAGACAGACATAAGTAATTTTTTTGAATTCTATTCCGTGCTACAACCCAGGGATAGTACATATGAGGTAAAAATCAAATACTTCATCATAAGACCATCGAGCTCAATTAATGAAAGTCCAAAGATTACACGGAGTGGAATTATTACAACAAACATTCTTATTATCACCTTAAAATTGGTTGCTGATTTAAAATTCGTAACAAATTCCAAATATCCATGAACAAACTTCATGTATATTATATTTATTCATATTTATGCCACTTTTTTTAGCAGAAACATAGGGCAAAATTTAATGCCTAATGGCATTGTTCCCAGTCAACCCTGGGTGTATGTGGGGAAAGATTTTGGCAGGTGTTTTACCATTGTTGAATATGTATCTAATTAAAGATTTATACAAATATATTAAAGTAAAATATACACATATACTATATATAAATCAAACAAATTATACAAACATATTATAGTGCACTATATGCTAGAAATTATAAAAATTATAAAACTGTGTGGCGACATCGCACACACGTCATACGATGACGTCACGAGAAGCCTGCATCACGCTATCGGAGTTTTCTGTATCGTCAGCATATATACAAGTTTCGACTAACAACTGCTGGAGCTCGGCCGCTCCCCAGGCATAACACTTCACCTGGCGGGAGATCTCCTTTGCTAAACTGGTGACCCCGGACAAGAACACATCCCTTCTCACCACCGGCAGCGAGGATTCTCCCATCGCACTTCACCTCACCGCTCACACAGTTAAGCACTCGCAAACGTATTTTGAAGAGAACTTGCTGGGTGCCTGTCTCAATTCAGCGGGTGATGAGTTCCAGAACAGTGTTGCCTGTACCGTGAATGAATAATGGAAAAGTAACTAAGATGTGGTGAAATATTTATTCTAAAATTAGTGACGACCGGAGTGTCCTATCATGGGTATCGGATTGAAACTGGAATTTTTACTTCAGGTAACGTGGAGAATAGGATCATTCAAGATAGAAACCAGTGTTAGGAGAATTCTAGAATTCCATCTGACAAATTGTGAGCTAATTAAGTTGTCCGCGAAATTGGGAGATACGATCTATTGAAGGCCGAGGCTGAAGCAAATACAGTTATTTAATAGACGCACTTTAATATACGTACTTTAATTATGTTATGTAAATATTTTGTACAGAAAAATAAACTTTATTATCATTACATTAAGATAGTTATTAGCATTAACAGATACGAATTTTTATAAACACTACCTTGAACAATTAAACTAGTTTTTTGTTTAATGTACCGTGCAGTAATATACGTTTTACGAGGGTATAAAAAAGAGGAAATTCAGATAAACAGATAAATTAAATTGTTCTTAAGAAGGTAGTCTTAATTAACCTTTATTGTTAACTCTTACACATCGCTGCCTTCGGGTACAAAGGTCGTAAAAGCCATTAACCCTACTTTACAAGACGAGCAAAAATCAAAATTTTAAAAACATTTGTATTAATTTTTTTTTGTTCTTATATGTATATTGACTCTAGAAAGTTAGGTTGGTTATTTTTTTTTGCACTTTGTTATGAAAAACCTTATCTTTATGTCAGTATCTTTGTTTAGAAGTTAGCGTGGATTTACGATGAATTTTTTTATGGTTTATACACCCCATTCATTACTTGAGTTGTTATTTTATGAAGTCATAACTGGATCTACGTCGTTGTTAAACAATTTTTTTGGTGCTTACATCATAAATTCCAAAACTCTGTTTAGGGGTGAAGTCATCTGAGCCGTATAAATTTTTTTTTTGTGAATTTGAAAGCGTCACACAGACCAATCAAGAGAGCGAAAAATTCAGAATAAGAATGCATTCATAACACATTTTCGTTAAAAATGGTTTATACGACCTTTTTACCACAAGTACAGACTGACGTACGTAGTCTGTCGCATTTTGCTGAACTGCACCTTAAGAGGACTTTGTTATACGCTAATTATGGAGTATCGTTTGGTGTCACAAAACATTTTTTTTTTACTTTTTATAAATTAGTGCTTGACCACTATCCCGTCTGATGGTAAGCGGCGATGTGTTCTTAGATGGTAAAGCGCACTAATTTAGTAATAGCCTATTCATTATTGACTTGAAGACACTTACATTATAATCGAACGGAAAAACTGACGCAGGCAACATATTCCAGTTCTTCACGGTACGTTTGATGAAAGAGTAAACATAAGCATATGGATGTTTATAACAAGTATTGAGGTGTTCATAGCCTGGCGGTTTGTTTCAATAGGCTATTTGACAATTTTTTTTTAAATATTATTAGATATTTCTATATGTTATAATAAGTATACTACGTTAGTATTTCTGGAAACAAAAATTGTATTTGACAATCAACGGAAAAGTTTGAATTTGGAAAACCGCGTCAAAAACGCACCTTTTTATGATGGCGCCGAACACCTGGTACGTGACGTCATAACTCACTTATCAGTATGTCTAGAAATCCGATTTTACTGGCATGTGACGTAACTAAAGTTATGACCAATCATTAGCGTTTCTGTTACAGATAAAAAACCAACAATTTATCGAAAATATTTCACAAAACTTTGTAAAAATAAACTTAAAGTGCCGTGAGATTAAGTGAAATATGCTTTTATATGCTATTAGCTAATGGGATAACTATAACTTGTAATATATGTAATTTCAATGTTGTTAAATAGCCTATTGTAAGCGTTAGGGGAAGTTAAGCAACAGCGGGCGGGGTCAGTATCAGGATGGGTGACCATCGTCATTTTTCAACATTCCAACCCATAACTGTCCCATTACTGGGCTCGGGTTTCCTCTCACAATGTAAGGGGTGCAGGCCCTCCACCACGCTGACCAAGTACGGATTGGTGGAGTTCACACACCTTCGAGAACTTTATGGAGTAGTCTCAGGAGTGCCGGTTTCCTCACGAAGTTTTCCTTGACCGTAGCAAGTGATAATCAAGTACTGTTTCATGTGCACATGCGCGCCATGTCAAAGGCCTTAGCAGCTTAAAAACTTCTGACAGGTTAGCCACTAACCAATAAAACCACATTGGAGCAGCGTGGCGGAGTATGCTCTAGGCCTCCTTACTTCAGGAGAGACCCGTGCTCAGTACTGGGACATGAATGGTTGTGTGTGAATTGACTGATTGAAGTTACATGCCATGGTTCCAAAATGTCCATTGTTTCGTAAAATATATTAGATCCTAAAAATATTTATTTTTAACTTGCTTTCTTTTGATGCCCAAGCTTTGAAGCCACGTACTCGTAACTACAAAGCCGGGAATCTATCCCGAACCCATTTTTTCATTAAGATACTAGAATATTTGAATTAAAGAATAATCTATATACCTATGTTTTGCGAAGAACCAGTTAACAAAGGAGTTATTAAACCTTGAAGGCGCGAATTTCGTCGATTTAAAGTCACGCACTCATGTAAAGCAGACGCTTGCGTACAAAGTAAAAAGTTAAAGTAAAAAATTATTAAAATTCGTGAACGAATAATGAAGTCTGAAAATTAAGTGATTTCCAAGCTAAATTTGTGTTAAAAAAGTGAAAAAAATGCTGTTTTTCATAAGTCTTTTATTGTGTTTAGCAGTTAATGCACAAAATAATACTGTTGAGCAAAATAATTTAAACAATACTACCAACTTTGATGCCAGATTAGCTGGGAATAGTTCAGTTATATATTACGATTCGTTTACAGGGCAGTTTATTACTGTGGAAAGATTCAGGGAGCATGTGAGAGCGAATAATTCATTGTAAGTACCAATGTTTTATTTGAGATTTATTTTCAACTTTTGGAGTTTTTGGATCTAAAAATGAAATGAAATGAAAACTATTTATTTCATCTCAGGAATAAAAAGCTCATTTATCGCCACTTACCATCAGCAGGGACTGTCTTCAAGCATTAACTTAACTCATGTGTAAAAAAAGTTATAACTTTAATAACATAATTTAAATTTTTTGATTTCTTACTTGTTATTGAATCCGTACTTCTCGTCTGCTTCTCTTGGTTTATGCAGAACATTAAAACAACAATAACTCCAAAACTACTCATCAGAGGTCGCTTAAAAAATTAGACCAAATCTTAAGTAGGTGCTTGCGATCTTTCCATAAAAAATATCAACATTTCTGAGGTAACATAAATAAAACTAAATACGCGAATTAAGTACCTCTTCCTTTTTTGAAGTCGGTAAAAAAATTCAATTAATTAACAAATACATGTTCTTAATAAAAAATACTTTAAGTAGGCAATTAACACACTTTGTTCCTAATACTACGTCAGTACTAAACAATATTCTTCTTCTTTATTCTATCACTCTTGATCCCGGTCGTGGTCATCATGAAATGAGAGTTATCATGAAATCTTTGGACAACTCACACACTGCTACCTGACCCCAAATTACATACCAGTTTATTTATTTCACCTCTTATAAAAAGGGAATAAAGGGCATAACATAATGCCAATGACATTGTCCACCAGTCAACCCTGGGTGAATGTGGTAAAAGCTGTTGGAAGATGCTTAATTACCTTAATAAATTTTATATTACTCTAAATATACCTACACAATAAGTAAATATGTAAAACCATAAACATATAAGCTTAATATAAATATGTATATTATATATATAATTATATATTTATTTATTTATCTTATCATAAGTACTTCGTCGTTTAATTTGCACCTGCTGCACCAGCTTTTCTTAACCAGATAAATAAATATCTTTTGGACAACTCACACTCGGCCATTTGACCGCAATGTAAGCTTGTACTATGTTGATCAGACAATTGATAAACACACATATATTTTAAAATACAATACATACTTATATAGATATTTTTACGCACGGACTCATAGAAAAAACATTCCTGTTCATCACAGATTAGTTTGCACTGGGTGGGAAACGAACCCACTACCAAGCCTAGCAGTCAGGTTCGTTAACCAATACACCAATTGGACAGTCAAATTATAATAATAATTTTCATTAAGGCATTGTCTTAGGCATAAACCTTCTCGTACATAAAGAGTACAATAGTGAGATATTGCTCTAATGAGAATTGGTGTAGGGTTTAGTGGCCACTCTACTTATTGGAAGATTTTATGCAACCCGAACAGCTTCCAACTTGGCGACCGCTTCGCGTCAGGGCTTCTGAATAACCGGGACCTACGGTTTAAGCGCGTGGGCCGCATGACCCTTAGCCATGGCAGTGCGGCCCACACCGACTCCAGACGAAACTTGGCGTTTCTTGTGTGCACATGAAAAGTGATCCGCACCAATACCCTTATAACTTTTGTCGCCCTCGTATTAGAAAAGGTTGTCGATCCGTGGTCTATAAAGTCTTTAGGAAGTTGGACAGAGATATACATATGTAGGTATAATTTCGTTCGCACTGATTCTTTTCGTGCCCCCAAAATACTTTATTTCTTTATGTCAAGGTTTTATAATATTGTGCACCTTAATTTTACATTTCACTTTTGAGTTAAGGAAGTATATTACGGATATAAACTGGTTTCAAAAGTGTCTTGTGGCTCATTCATCTAATTATAGCTTGTTATATGTAAATATAATACCTACCAAACGTGAGTATATTTTCTTAATAAGAATTTAAATTTTTTAACAAAAATATCACCTCTTACGTTAAGTTATTACGAAGAATTTTTAACTTACCTCTTTTTATAAATGTATATTTCGTTGGTTGAAGTCAAACCTCGTAACTCCATTTTTTATCTTAAAACCATTAAGTATAATTTTGTTTTCTAATTTCTAAATGCATCCACGTGCACTAGATTAAAATCCATATAATAAGCCGTTATACATTGAAGTGATAAATAGAAAACAATGTAACTCTAGGACGCCATCTTGTTGAACGACGAACGACGTATTTCTGTAAATACCAAAAGGATTTTTTGGTTGTAAGTAAGATCGAGCTGTCTTCGGAACGGAATTTAATTTGAAAAGGAGAATAGGTTGTATGTTGTACATACTTATATTTTAATTTTATTAAACTCAAATCAAACTATTAAGCAAAATTATTGTGATTTTTTTTTGTGCCTGATATAAAATTTGGACTAATAGAGTAACGAAACCTGTCATTTTACTGACGATGTGTTTATATATGATGATATCAGCTCCCTTCCGCGTCTTCCCACGCGTGGTGTGTTGATAAAAAGTAATCTAAATGCTATTTCGGACTATAAATTATCTCTGAACCACATTTCACTGAGACGTAGCTTTTCGTGAAAGAGTAAAAAACACCCGTCTATCTGTCCATCCATCCTCATAAACTATCTCATTGATATATATATATAGTATCTGATGATATATAGTATCTGACCGCAGCATTGCGTGGTAGTTTGTTGATAAAAAGTAGCCTCTGGATCTTTTCGGACATATCTGTCTGTGCACCAAATTTTATTTAGATCCTGTCAGTAGTCTTTGCGCGAAAGTTAACAAGTATGCATCCGTCGTCACAAACTTTCGAATTTATGATATTAGCAAGATAGATAAGAAGACATTTTAAATGTAGATTTTCTAAGATCTGTTGTTTGTTTCGAAGCTGGTGTACTGGCGAATTTCGACCATGTGATGCTCACGAGGGCAGGCGAGTCGATGGAACCTGCAACAATCTGAGGTATCCCACTCGAGGAGCCATCCACACTCCGCATTACCGACTTTTACCTCCGGAATATGATCGAGGTTAGTTATTATCGATTAAGACAGTTTTATTAAAGAGAAACTTTTTCCGACGACAAAATATTTTTGGTGTTTGTGACGCGTTATATTAGTTTGATCATTTCACTACAGAGAAAAAAGTTGTAACAGTTTTTTATTTTAACTTAAACTTAAATTAGGAAAATTCCAATTAACAAGGTAAATTCCAAATTCCAAATTCCAATACCCAAATATTTTACTAGGCAGTCCACATTTTGTCAAGGAACAATTTAGCTTAAAATACGTGATCTGTCTCAAAAATTAACTATATTTTGTATGGTTATAATGTAACGTGTCAAAATAGTATGTCTTAAAATCAAATTCCCTTTCAGCTCCAGAATTCGATCCTCGGAGAGCCAAGGATGGTCATCCACTGCCTCTTGCAAGGCCAGTACGCACCACCGTGATCCAGGAAGGTCGCGTACCAGATCAGCGTTTCACACAACTACTGTCCTACGGCCTGGTTTCCCTGAGTTCTGATGTCATCGCGGTGTTTGATACTGGTAATTTTGAACAAAATATCAACACTTTAACTTCTGGGTACATGGAAGTGACCTCGTCAAGTCGAGCGAAAACAGCCTTTTTTGGAAGCAATTGTAGTCAGTTTTCGACTCGCCGTAACTTTGTTATAAAAAAATCTAGAATATAGAATTTTCGGGAACAAAAAGAACCTTGCTTGAATAAATAATAATTGTGTTAGTAAAGTCAAGCTTTATTAAAAATATTATAAAACACAAGAATAAATTATAGATACACTAGCTTCCGCCCGCGGCTTCGTCCGCGTGGACTGAAAAAAGGTTAAATTTGACAGTAAAATCCCTATTCCAAATACAAAAAATGTGATAAACGAAAAACCACTCTACCAATTTTGTGTAAACTTCATATAAACCATCTACTAAATAGTCCGAACAAAGCCTAAACATTTGGTTTGGACAGGTGAGTCCGTTCTTGAGCTATATTACATTTAAAACGAAAAGTGGCATTGATTTTTATATAGCTATATGAGATAATACAATAAACAATTTCATGACTGTATTATTAACCGTTGAAGAGTCCCTTGTCTGGAGCTAATCCAGAACGTTATCATCGTAATCAGGGCATGCTTGTCATAAAAATGCATTGACATCAGGATGACCATGCAATATTTTCGCTTCGTAGTGTAAGAGGAAGTGTGTCTAATTAAGCTTGCACGATTTGACCGATAACAAACATACATATATACTAACATACTAAAATACAAACATACGCTGCAAGTTAAATAAAAGCTTGTAATAATAATTAGTAACAATTTGACCTTATAATGTTAGTTTTAATGTTAGTAATTGTCCAAAATCAATTAATGTGTACTTAGCTAGATAAAATAATATTCCCAAATTACTTTTAATTTGAATCAGTAGTATAGGAATATTAAACTTCTTTAATTTTATCAATGAATTTAATCAAATCTAGCTACAGTGAATTAGTAAGGTATAAGGTATAAATTAGTAAGGTATTCAACGCCCTTATTATTTCAGTGAATTATGTCCTGTGGAAGCCTTACTGCTGCCTTCCTCGAGGCAGTACTGATCGTGAATGCGTTCCTAACGCGATTCCTGAAGATGATCCCGTGCATCAGTTCTCTGGAATCCGCTGCCAAAACATGACACGGCCTAGAAGCTTCCAATCTGCTGGCTGCATTAAAAACGATACTGCTCCAATCAGGGTTAGAACCTTTCTTTTTAAACCACTTAAAAATGGAGGAGGTACTCAACTACCTCAGAACTTTTTACTGAGTAGATTTGATATAAAACGGTGATAGCCTAGTGGTTAAGAATTCGGCCTACTACTCGGGTGGTCCGGGTTCGAAGCCCAGGGCGCATACTTCTAACTCTTCGGAGTTACGTGCGTTTCAAGCATTCAAAATATCACTGTTAAAATATCACGCTATAACGGTGAAGAAAAACATCGTGAGGAAACGTATGACGGGGAGTTTGAAAAACTCAAAGATGTGTGAAGTCTGACAATCCGCACTTGGGTAGCGTGGTGGACTATGGCCTTAACCTTCTCGTTCAGAGAAGAGACCCGTGCCCAATAATGGGCCGTGATAGCTTGAGGCGGGACCGATTTTGATAATTCTTTTTTGTTTGATTGACATGTAGTATCACTTGAACGACATCTGACGGGTAATTTTTGAGATATTCTTAATAATTCGTATTGAAATGCTACTAACTTTAGTCATGACTATCACACAAACTTGACAAGACACTAACATTTTTGCATTAAAACCAGTTTGCATTAAAATATTAAAAAACTAATTTGCTTCTAAAATACTATTCAGATTATCTCTGCAACACCATCATTCGACTTGTCAAATCTTTACGGCAACAACCTGGCAAATTTAAACGCAAAAGCAAGATTGTTTCAAGACGGATTACTGAAGACGGAAGAAGAGAATGGCAAAATATGGCCACCGAGTGTAAAAGGACCAGTCAGTGTGTGCTACCTTAATGAACGACCGAGGGAAACACGTTGTCATGATGGACGTAAGTTTTATAAATGGACTAGCGTTCGCTCGCGGCTTCGTCTGTGTTTGTTGAATAGTTTATTTGTTATTTAAGAATATAATTTATACCTGTGCCTAATATCATTTAACTCCGTGCAGTAAATTTTGCGTGAAGGAGTAACAAAAATTAATTCATTTATCTATCGATCCATGTATCTGTCCATCCATCTGTCCATCCATCTATCCATCCATCTATCCATCCATCTATCCATCCATCTATCCATCCATCTATCCATCCATCTATCCAT
>DWJZ01002017.1:0-20839 GCA_018249125.1 Asbolis capucinus
CCAAAAGTATTAGGCACCCCCAATAAAGTTACCATACAGCTGTGCTGTTTAAACAATAATTAAATGTTGTTTTTTAACACAATAATGGTTAGTGCTATTATTGTTGATCGTTTGCTGCCTGCTCGCTGTTTGCAAATATTAGCTAATAGTGCGGTCGTTATTGCTGATCTTTTGCTGCCTGCTCGCTGTTTGCAAATTTTTACTAATAGGGCGACGGGTTATGTAAGTTTGCAACAATCGAGAATTGCACAGGGTCAACATGACTTCAATTATATCCATTTCACCTAACCATTTCATTAGTTAGAAGATTCTCGTAATTTGATCCAACTGTAGGAGCAATGGAAATCAATAGCATTATAGATAATGTAATGATATAATACGCATATATATATATCTTTACTTATAATCTTAAATTTAATCTGTGATGAAGCTATTCGGGACTGGTCTATTGGAACAAAAGATTAGAGGTGGAATTTTATGCTCAGTAAACTTTGATACAAATTGGTATTCATTTGGGATAACCTATCTAGATATAGATAAATACATAAAAATAACTTGGTTGATAATAGTTTGGTCTAATATAATAAAATTGTACCAGATCGATTTCTGTATGTAGTAGATATTTCAGAAAAACTGAGTATTTATTAACGTGTAGATAGAAACTTTTTTACAAGCTTTTATTTAACTTGCAGTGTATGTTTGTATATTAGTATATTTTTCTGTTAACGGTTCCGGTCAAATTTTGCAACTTTAATAGGATCCAATACCCCTTACATTACGGAACTGAAACTTTGCATAAGCCTTCATGATGATAATGCATTTTTATAAGCATGACCTGATACTACGTTCAAGATTGGCTCCAGAAACGGGAACTCCTCAACGGTTAACAATACAGTTACGAAATTTGTCTTTGCAATTATTATTCGTCCGAAACTATCAGATTTGAGAAGGCTTTTACTGTTGTGTCGATGTCAAATTGCTTTAAAAATAGCATAGTATAGCGTTTGATTTATTTGAATCGGGACTCAAATAAAAACGGCATATAAATTCCATAGAATCAAAGGAACAGGTAAGTAGAGATAATACAGATAAACAAAACTGTAAAGATTACCTATTACAATAAAATTGATACATCAGTAGCACGATGATAGAGCATAATGTGAGGCGAGGTGCGTCGCCCTCGGCTAAAAATATGGCACCGGTTCACTGCGCGCTTCATCCTCACAAAGAAATTGCGTATTCCGAGTTCTGACCTCCAAATCGGTAAGCGACTATAATCCTCACCAAGTCATGGTGAATGCTATAAAATAATAGAGGAAACTGCTATCCAGGCAATGACGAATACAGAATCTTTGGGGTCTTGGCCTCTGAAAGTAGGCTTTATAAGATATATGTCCTTATTTAAGATTTTTGGCTTGATCTACTTCTCCCTTTACCCCTAAAGATTCACACAGTATCAGCTATGGCAGAATTAAGTCCAAACAAAACTCACTCTTAAGTTCACGCTTTTAGGCTAAGATCGGTTTACTAATATAAGCGTTACAATCGACGTTGTTCAAATCCAATAAATACATCGATGAGTTACCTGTATAGGATTAGCTATGCTGCGCTCAATTCTATTTATGTCTAGCTTTCTATTTGTTTTTGTCTACTGAGAGAGCTACAAAAATAATCAAAATCGTGAATTTGTGTTTCGTGCCGAGTGATTTCGTTAACACTAGTTATATCAATAATTACGTAAGAACTTATAGATTACCATTGGACCAAATTAAATTGTCGCATCGTAATGTTCGCAATCGGCAAACGAATTGCAGAATTGTAGAATGGGAAGGAGACCTTGGAGGCTCGGCCACGGGTGAGTTGAAGGTTCGCTGACGTACACGGCACCGCGGAAGCACCCACCCATAATTGTGTGTCACCACCTTGCAACCGCGTGTCCTTTGTTGCAGATTGTATTCTACTAAAATAAAAAAGTGCTCAACCCAATGCCACAAGGCACAGTCAAAGAACTGCGTATATAATCAAGTAATTCAGAAGTCAGAGCGCATACGTCACAAGCGATAGGAGATGTGTTGGTATAAAACGGTACCCACGTGGTCGGCTCGAAGAAATACACGATTGAAATGTTGGCACGGACGTATTCGATTCGCCGAGATGGCATCATGTCTCTGGGGCGCTATTTAAAGAAACGGCTATGAATGTAGCACAAGTTCAAAGCGGCCACCGCGTCGCAGGTCGTCGAGATTAAGGTTAATTACCCCAAGGCCGGGGGTACCAATGTTTTGGCTCATAAAAATTACGCAGAATATGAGAGAGAGAGAGAGAGAGGAAAGTCGTGATATAACTCAACAATCAACATACAAACAGCCGACACTAGAAATTGGCCGAACTTGACCACGTTGAGGATGACATTGAATATACTCTATATTCATTCCTAGTTAATAAAGGCGTATAAGATGGAATGAAAATAATACTACTTGTAATAGTATGTTTTTGTAATTTAGAAATATATATATTTGATATTTTTTTAAAATCTCTGCAACTGTATTACTGTATGGTTGTTATGGCTACGATGGACCTTAACCGTAAGAAAATATGATCCTGTTGCCGTCTTCTATTTAATGACCATGTTTGTTTATTTAACGGATACCATGCTGATACTTCCTCAAATTCCTAAGAGCTTATATTTCTTGCATTTGATGTAACTGGGTTTACTGTTTCCGTAGCAGCCAGTATCGCTTCTCCAACTGCCCTACAGTACAGTGTAGGTCTAGTATGCTTGCCAACAATTACGTCATCTGGCATAAGGCAGATTCTATAACTTATGTATTGTTAAATGATTTAATCATTTTATGTCTCCTATTCTTCAATAGATTTTCAGTGGCCGAATACCCGAATTCTATAAAAGATTGAAACTATAAGATGACATGTCCTTTGACAATGACACTTGAATTGACGATTAGAATATACACCCAATATTTTATTTTTATTTTTTTATTAACATTGTACGCAAGAAAATCAAGAACTGCTTCGTCTGTAGTTTATGAAAAAACATCATTTATACTTGCCAGCACAATTCTGTAAGCAAGTTCATCTAGACCTCTTTAAGACTAGCTAGAGCAGACCTACAAAAAATCTGCTACCGGAAAACCATTTTTTTACTATAAAAAATGGTGACTAGTTTCACTTATCACGATATACTTCAACCTAATTTACATTATGATAATTTTATTTACTTCATTTATAAACGATTTCGGAGTGTTGTCAAGTGATACAATTTTATCTTTTTGTGATCGTTCATTGTCCGTATTCAAACACCGTTCAAGTATTCAATAACATTTTTTTTCGATTGTGAACGATTAGTTCATCGAATTATTAATAATGAATCAGCTTTCAAATTAAGTATATTATAGTATATAGTCACTTGGTTGGTCATTGGTACTTAAGCTGGGGTCATTCAACTGGCTAGCCTCTCTTGTATGATGAGCGAGCTATTTTTAAAGAATCGACGATGTATTACAATAGTTAATAAACGTAATTTGTATCTTACAAGTCTTTGCGAGTCTTAAAATGGATGTTATAATCGAATTCATTACATACTTTTTTATATATTTGAACAGCCCCCTAGTGTACTTAGTAACCTTGCCTAGTGATCCCCGGTTCGATTTCCGAGCGAGGCAGGTGTTTATCTTACAGATGAATGTTTGTTCACGGATTATAAACGTTATTTATAACGTGTTTCGTATTATACATGCAATCCGTAGTGCACGTGACATTCCAGTACGAAGTCAAGAATGTGTACGCATCTAAGCATTTATTACTAGCTTTTTCCCGCGATTACGTGAGGTATCCATCCTCTTCAGGCTTCTCTTAAACCCCTCACAATCACCCACTACAGTAAACATGAAATCTAGTGCACGAATTCAGTATTACGCTTATAATTTTCGATAACCAAGAACTTTTATCCACTATTTCTACCCCTCAAGACTATTTCGGAAAAAAGTAACCTATATTTTTCTTGGTAAGGTCTACGAGTATTCTAACTCAGTTCCAAGTGTCATTAAATTCGGTTTATTTTAGGTGTGAAAAGGTAGCTGTCAGACAGACAGAGTTACTTCCGCATTAAGCAAGTTTTGTTTTAAAGTTATTATCAAAACATACAGAGTAATATACTTACATATTTGCCACGCTAACATACAGCGTAACTGTATGCTTGTAACATAAAGGTATGTTCATCCCGGAACACGGATTCATTTCCGCGAAATAACACATAAACGGACAGATAAACAGTTAGTAGACAGGTTGTTTCCTACGTATGAAGGTTCCGTGATAAGGTTAACAAGTAAGTAATTATTGTTTAGACTATTTGAGCGACTACGGCTACAATAACAATTAATATATAATTATTAAAATACTAGTTTCTACCCGCGGCGTATGTTGACAAAAAGTACATAGGCTACGTCTTATCCCAGACTATCTATCTATCTCTGTTTCATCTTAATCTATTTAACATGTAAACGTACATACATAATACCCCAAGCGAAGCTGTAATCGGAACAAATTGTATCCTGTGTTCTTTTCCTGGATATGGTCTATCTGAGTGCCAAGTTTCATCTTAATCCGTTCAACAGTTACCACGTGAACAGAAAGACAAACATCCTCACAAACTAACACAATTATTATATCAGTAGCATTAAAAAACAGGCTTTAATAATAGAGCCCAAATACGAAGAAAGAAAATTTCATAACTGTATTATTAACTGTTCAGGAGTTCCCTAATGAACGTAATATCAGGTAATTTTAATCGTGAAAATGCAGTGTCATCAGGACGAAAGCTTTATGCAAAATTTTAGCTTGGTCGTATAAAGAGAAAGTTGGGACTATTAAGGCTTTCAAGAAGCCGAAAGTAACATACATATATATACACTGTAAGTTAAATAAAAGCTCATAAAATACCTGTCATTGTAGTTTAAGACCAATATAAAATTGTCTTCCATACACAAAATACACAAATAGTTTATAATGCCTGAAAGGAACGGATGTCTGATATATTTTGAAGCCTGTACAAAATATAGGCTCATATTTAACGTAACCCATACGTGTGTTTGTGAGTTTGACTACTTGTATTACCTATTTTCATATGCTAAGTTTAACGAATCAAATGAAACTTGGCGCACCGATACATCATGTTGAGAAATTACAAGATAGGATTTTATTACGATTTAATGTTCCCAGGTGATACTTGCTTTGGAAATTTTGTTTAATGAAACCATTTCACCGTGATCACAATGGACGAAACTTCCAGGCGAATCTAGTCACAACATGATTCATACTTTAGTTTGATGACCCTGCTGCGGTGATCATTCGAACGATTCACTTTTTGAAATAAATTAAAACTTAACGGTCAAATTTAACGCTGTGTATAAAAAGATGTGTAAAAGACTGAAACTTAAATAAAGGTTACATGGCCTTTTAATTTAAGAAAACCTTTTTCTTAAATTATTTTGCCTACAATGTGTATCTGAATGTAGTATTTAGTTGTATTTAATATTTAACTAATCCCTGATACTAATAGACAACGTACAAGTTAAATTGCCTAGAAAACCTACCGTTAGGTTAGGTTATGTAAGGTGTGCAAACTATTTGTTAGGAACAGTATTATACTGTTGCTGAACTGAAAAAAGGACAAAATAGAGATGTGCCGGCCTTTTCACAGTTAACTAGTCGGCAGTTCCGACTACAGTCTGTCCGTATAAAAATATTAACAAGTTATCTATAAATTAAAAATAAATTATTGATTATTTGCGAGTTTTGTCCTTGATAGACTCTGAAATGGTAGGAAGCAGACCGCCGATGTCTGTAGGAAATTCGTTCAGAATTATCCGGAAAAGTTACCAAAATTATACGATCGGACACATTGTTGATGTATTGACGTGTAGTGTTTTATTAGTAATCTTTGTTTAAATAAATTAAGTTTTAATATAAAAGGCTCCATAATGATCTTACGAGTAGAGGAATTACTCGTAATTTGAAATAGAAAATACATTCTTAGTAAGTAGAATTTAATTGGTCTAGTTGTATGGGAGTTGCCATAATAAGTTTGATCTTTTTTTCCCGCGGGAACAAAGCCGATTGCCGGGATAAAAAGTATCCAATAATTATTCTACTTATATAAGCTACAAATATGCCACATTTTATCTAAATTGGTATCGGAGTTGCCATACTAATTTTAATTTGTTATCCTGCGCAAACATTATCCTATCTTAGGTTGAAATGAATTCTATATCTTTTGTGTTTTAAATTACGACTATGCCAAGTTTCATCTAAATCTATCCAGTGGTTTTTGACAGAAAGACAGTAAATCCAAAAAATTATTTGACAGACAGACAATAAATTCAAAAATATTGATTTAGTCTCTATATCGATACCAAAGCCTCATATTTACAAAAAAATATTTAATGTTCAGGATTATCTTTGTTACAGTTTTATTATTGGTACCATAATTTTTTATCATTTGAGAAGAAAACATACAAGTAAGAGGCCGACTAGTCGACGCTTTTAGCCGATTAGTCGCCGACTAATCGGTGCCTACGATATTGGCCGACGAGTCGGCATATCTCTACAAAATATTATACATACATGTTAGCGAATTAAAGTTTTCAATTTAATATTGAAGTTTTCCTACAAAGTAGCATATAAAAAAAGGTCCTCATTTATTTTAATTACAGTTGATAAGCTGTGTAAAAAGCTGTATAAGCTGTGTAAAAGTATTTCTTAGAAATATATAAAAAAAATTTTTTACTTAAATTTTTACTTAAATACTGATTATTTTCCTTCTCAGGCATAAAAATACTTTATTTCATGTAAAGAAAGTTGGCAAACCAAGTTAAATGCCTGAAAGATCGAAAAAAATCTTCTATTTATGTTTAGTGTATTTTAAATGACCAGAATCGCAAGATATTAATTGTTTTGTGACAACGTCTGCATCAATGTGAAATTTACAATATTAGCTTTAAAATCCCCACTGTCCCTAATGAAGGTCTAATAAAGAAGTCGACGACTTACCCTCGCGGGTCGTTAACTGAATCAAACAAACAAAGTCAAGTGTGTATGTTTGTTTTCGTATACTGGTATGTTTGAGGTGCACGCGCTCATTTTTTATGTTTGCGTGTTTTATCAATATTATGAGAAACACAAACTGAATACTTAAGTACTCTCTAACGTGACATCTTTCTTAATAGAATGGAGTCCAACAAGGCAAAAAACTAGAGTAGTCTCTACAGCAACAAGAGAAATTGCTATACAAACAGAAGAAGAAAGCAGAATCGAAGAAGTGTGTGAAATATTATAAAGAAGACCTAAGACAACAAATCGAAGGTAAAGGTGGAAAAGGTGTGAATTAACAAAGGAGCAATTAAAAATTAAAACAGGTCTCAAGCTGAAATTGCCCGAAATAATTGATCTGCTAGAAAGTAGTGATATAGGTAGCGTAGAATTCGTGACGCATACATGTAGAAGATCTAAAAAAATACATATGAGAAGGAGATAAATTCGATTCGTGTATTCGAAAAGACGATCAAAGGAAACGGCTTCAGCTAGGACTTCAACTTCCTAAATTCACTATTTTTAGTGTACATATAGCACCAAATTGTACATTAGATGTGTACAAGGGAGACGTAAATTAGCTGTGGGAGATATTAAGACAGTATATCGTAGGTGGAGATTTTAATGCTGCATCTGCAGGGTAAGGATGTCAACATACCAATCATAGAGGGAAGTATTTGATGGATATGGTAGCCGATTTAGACCTTACGATACTTAATATTGGAAACTCTCTAACCTTTCACAGGGGAGAGAAAAAATCAATCCCAGATGTGACAATGAGCAGCTCAGATCTGGCAGGCAAGATGGCCCACTGGAGAGTGCTGGACGAAGAAAGGATGAGTGGTCATAAGTCTATCATATTTGAAATTTGTTAAAAAATATCAGAATCTGAAGTAAAACCCACTGGGTGGAATTACCATAAATTAAAAATGGATAAGTACCACCAGATTATCAACCAAGAAACCATTAACACGCCAGTGGAGCTGGTTCGAGCTACTACAAGAGCTTGTAATGAGGCTAAGCCTGAAAGAAATGCTTCAGGAAGGAAGCAGGCATATTGGTGAAATGAAGAAATTAAAAAGGCGAGAAAAGTCTGTATAACACATAGAAGACAGTACAGCAGGGCAAGAAGCAAAAGAAAAGGGACTAATAGAACCGGGGAAACCGATGGAGACTCACAAATATTTGGAAAATATTACAAGATTGCGCAAGAAAATCGCCTTGACCTTATAATAGAGTATAAAAATCATCACTGGAAAGAAGTAATTGACGAAATAGACAAAGATGTGTGGGGTCTTGGTTATAAATTAGTCGTAAAAATCCAAATCAGTATGGGCAAAACAAGGGAAATAGTGGACGTATTATTTCCCAAACAAGATATAAGGACACTCACTCAATATATTGGTGTGGTATGCCCAGAGTTAACCCTAGAAGAACTTGATAAAGCCAGCAAAATGCTAAAACAAAGGAAAGCACCTGGTCCGGATGAAATAGCACCGGAGATTGTTCAAATGACTGCACGTTTAGTTCCAGAACAAGTCTTGAAAGTTATGAGTTCAGTGCTTCGCTCTGGGCTGTTTTCTTCCAAATGGAAGCAGGCAAAACTTGTTTTGTTGAGCAAGGCTAATAAACCAACCGATGATCCATCAGGCTACCGACCTGTGTGCCACCTAGATTGTTATGGCAAACTGCTCGAAAAGCTATTAGCCAACAGATTACATGACCTTCTACCAAGTCACGGAGAACTGACCGTTGCTCAGTATGCGTTTAGAAGAGGAAAACTAACATAAGATGCATTGCAGAAATTAAAGGAGATACCTGATAAAGCAAAGTAGATGCCACGCTCTTCTCTCTAGAAGTTCCCGTCGTATATTTATAATATACTCAACAGCTACCAATACGAAAGAAGCATCATTGCTGTAGTCGCAGCGGGAACTACTGAAGAGATTGAGGTGAGTAGCGGTGTCCCACAAGGTTCCATCCTAGGACCAACGTTATGGAATATCTTGTAAGACAAGATATTCCATTTATTATTTAATTATTTGGTGCTTCATTTAGGACAACATTCGCAAGTTATTGGCTTTTCGGACGATCTAGCATTAGTTGTAACGGCAGAAACTAACGAAATACTATTCAGAAACACTAATACGGCTTTAAATCTCATTAGTGACTGAATGAAGGGGAAAGGTTTATGCCTTGCTCCGGAGAAAACAAAGGCAATAAATAATGGAGGGAAAAGAAAGCACTGTCCCTTATACTTGGTGATCGAAGGTACTATAATAAGGCTGAAGGAGGACAAATTAAAATACCTGGGAGTATGGCTGGATAAAAGCCTCAAATTTCATAAACATATAGAAGAGGTAGCACGGAAAACGGAAAGATTATGCACAGCTTCAACAGAATTTATGCCAAAAGTCGGATGACCACGTACTAGCAAAAGACGTGTCCTGACTTCAGTCGCTCACTCCGTCATGCTTTATGGTGCTCCGGTTTGAAGAGATACTATAAAGATAGCTAAGTACAAACTGATCCTTAGCAAAATCTAACGATAATTGGCTATTCGATATGTGGCGCATACAGAACGTTATCTCTGGAACGGTCTTTGGTAATATCTGGTCTAATACCCATAAAGAAACTGGTAGAAGAAAGGTGTAGGTTATTCAAATGTAATGATCGGTAAACGCCATAAGAGGAGAAAACCAGGACACTGACGATATGGGCAGAAGAATGGAAGAAGGAAAGGCAAAGGAGCATGCCGTAGTGGACAGATGGATGACGCAAGTGCTGAGTGGACACGGAGTTTTTAAAACTTATCTGTATCTGATTGGCAAGGCAATCTCAGAAGACTGCCCTTACTGTGGTAATCTGGATACACCGGAGCATGCCATCTTTGTTTGTCCCTCATTTGATGAGGATCGTAATTACGCGGAAGTAGAGAAGGGCAATTTAATATGATGTTGGAAAGTGAGGAAGAATGGAAATGGGTGCTAAAATGATGAAGAGTATAATGAATAAGGGGGAAAAAGATGAAAGGGAAAGACAGAACGAAAATACGCTGTAATAAAAAAAAACACTCCTTTCCGAAGAAATGCCACCATGGTCCCGGAAAGGGAAAGTGACATAGTAGAGGGGACGCTTTAGTCCGTAGGGCAACGAGACGCCGTCTTAGTGGAGTCGGGCATACCAAGCGGATCAAACGCCTGCTATCCAATGTGGATTTCCTCCAACCACAAGGGAAAAATAAACTTTATCCTTTATAACGAACTTCCTATAAAGTAGAAGTTATCCCACCCTATGGTATACGTTAAAACTCACATATTGTTCATTCACTCTATATGACGATAACGCTATATAACGATAAAAAAATGCTCAGTCCCTTGAGTTTCGTTATAAAGAGATTACACTGTACTTACCTAATAAAGTCGAGGAATTCAAACATTCGTTTATTAAAAATAAGTTAATTATGGTTTATAAGTTTATTTATCGAGATTTTTATATAAAAAGTTGTTTTTTAAATTATTTATTAATTTGTATAAATTAAAGTAAAAAATGCTATTATAATAATTTAATTTCAATTAAAGGTATAGGCACAATTAGGTAAGCACAATATTATTATATTATTTCTCCTATTAAAGTAATGTTATTCGCCGAATGGACAATTACATAGAAAATTAAAATGTTTAAGAAAATTAAAATTATAATGTAGGTCAAACCACAGAATAATAAATCTATTATCTCTACCACTACCACCGAGAGGCACCACAAAATGTAATGTTTACCAGGTCGAGGTTAAATACAAAGTCTGTTTTGCAATTTTGTCTAATTACCTTATTCCACAAGAATAATCCGAAATTATAATCTACCCTCAACCTTATCTCTCCACCATCAATTATACGAACAATTTTTGTATACCGGTATCTATGGATATTTAGCGTTGTAATCGGGGTCATACAACTGCAATGGCAATTGCCATGAAAAATTTTAAACTAATTTGTTTTTAAGGCAATCATGGACTTAGATTGGCCTGTAATCCTACCACCAATTCCCATTGGAGTGCTCTAAGCCTCCTCGGTTATGAGGAGAAACTTGTGTTCCATAGTAGGCATTAATAGGTTCAGACCATACGAGTCACTTGAGATGACCAGCCCCTTCATTTTTTGACAATCAGTATAGTAGTCCGTTACCTTTTCACACCTAAATTACTAAACCTATTTTGATGAAAATTTGTACTGAGATTGAATAGTACTTGACGAAAATCAAAGGTTATTTTTTTGCATAAAAAGGCTTGAATGGTTTGCAATAGGGACCAAAAGGTTGCAAAAGGGATGTTCTTCACTATCGAAGGTGTCATAACAGTTTGCATTCACGCACTGGATATGGCATTAACCGTGGGGAGGTGAAGAAGGGGGAGGGTTGTACCACGCGGAAGTGGCGGGAAATAACGAGTTTTCAATAATGAGGCCATTGCTGGATTTTGTGTTTCTCAGAAAAGGCATCAAACGATATGACTCACCAGAACTCAAACCGTAACTATGGCTATGATTACCCATTATTTCTGACCTACCTTATCTTATTTAACGAAATTTATAATAATCGTCTTGACCGGGACAAGGAAGGCAGATATCTGCATGTTTTAGTATCGTAGAAAATACAAGACATTATAATAAGAAATTAAATGTTCATAATTAGCCGAAAATTTAACAGATGCAGTACAGGATGTAGTGAGTAAAACTGCTTTAAGTTATATAATTCTTCCAAAACTTGAAGGTCTACTACTGATTGGTCTCTTATCACTGTGAAGGTGTAGAGCACATTAGAACATGCTCACCACGTAGCTTCAGTGCGGGAGTGTGGAGAAGTTAGTAGTGAACCTAAGTAGTAAAAAAGTGTCGGTAGTTATACGGAGACCGAAGACATTCAGGTTTTCTCACCTGCGGTTACCCATGCTTTTTGGTTACTCACATATACATATTTCAAGAGTATGATGAAGGAGCCTTGAAGAGAAGAGTGAATAGGCCATTTATTAAGTTAGTGCGCCCAACATCTTAGACATCATCGCCACCTACCATCAGGTGGCATTTTTATCAAACATTCACTTATTCTAGGTAAAAAAAATCGCATACAACCAGGCCGCCCTTCATTATAAAATTATTACATTTAAGACAACAGACATCACACGTTTATCTTAAACATTCATTTTACACGACCTCATTAGAACGAACAATCCATCGGAATGTATTGTTCCAGTCAGTACCTAATGCAATCGTGCTAATAACCCGATTATCTACATTTAACGATATTCAACCAAAGTAGGGTACTTAATTAGAATAACAAATCTTAATACAGTTATCTTATGTGTATTTTTCTAAGAATGTATATCCAATTTCCTCATATTTAGCAAAATTTTAAACAAAATACTGGATAACGAGAGCAAGGTTTTGTTTTACCACCAGATGACACTAATAATTATCTAGGGCAACAACTTTTCAATATCACAATACAGGAGCTATGTAAAAATAAAGAATCAAAAACATGTTGCTTTTTTGATGTTTGATTTGTTTACAAGCTACCCTACATTATGTCAAGATAAAAGAGTGCACGACAGGCAACAAGCAATGTAGGTCTAGTCAGTAGGATAAGTAAAGGAGGATTAATATCCTGAAACATTGCATAAAAACATTTCACCAGAAAAATAATTTAATTAACACTTGTTGAGTTGTTGCTGAAATAAGAAAGAAATTGTTCTTTCGCAGCCAGCCACAAATAATTGAGGAAGTTCAAGCCAAAGTGAAGAATATCTTATCAATCTTAAACTGCAAATTCTGTCCAGAGGTACAAATGTATTAAGTTAAGAGAAATAAAGATTTGGTTAACTTTTTACTCACAATACATATTTTTCAAATAATTATTTATATTATACACTGTTTATTTTAGGAATGAAAATAACATTGGACTTACCTCATATACATTTGGATGCCAAACTTTAGTTAAAAACCTAATGGATGGAGGTGAATATGGATAATCCGCAGGAAATTTCATATGTGCCTGAAACAAAGCAAAACAATAACAATTATAATGTATTTATAAATTTCATCAAATTAAGGCGTTTGTTATTCATACATTATATAAAAATGAATGTTTATGAGTTTGTTTGTCAATTATACACTCTGAAATGGAAAGAGATAGAGCACTGATATCTTTAGCAATATTGTTCAGCATTATCTAGAATAGGTTTTTGTTCCAAAATGATATCGATCGGACACATGGTTGATGAGTTGATGCATAGCAACGCATGCCGGATATTGCTAGTTATATATATATAAGTTATCACCAATGTAAGAATAGTCTTTACTATATAACAAAGGTTTTTATGAAGTGAGTGTGCTTTACCATCAAAGGATACATCACCACTTAGCATCAGATGGTTTAGTAGTCAAGCACTGTTAATATAAAAAAAAACTAGATTTCTTTTATGGCTGTCACTGATTTTATTACTACATCTATTAGCATTAGAAAAAAACAACAAAAAATCGCTCTGCCGCTAAAATTAAAGAAAATGTATAGCTAAAATTAAAGACTGAGATAAGAGTAAAATAGTTTTACTTCTATAACCTTTGTAAGGACAGTAAGGTCTCATAGTATAAGTATGAAGGTGATATTTTAAATGTCACCTGTTATAGAGAAATAAGGGCAGGTTCAACCCAAATAGCACACAGTACGAGGGAAGGAATTTAACTGTAAAAATTCAACTTGTCATTATGCTGTGGACAGAAATCCTTACTAATATAATGCTGAGACAATTAAGTCTCTCTATTAAATTGTTACCTGAACCAAATAGGATGAAAATTGGTACAGAAATAGATTAGAACTCAAGAAAGCATATAGGCTACTTTTTATTGTAAAAAGTCATTCAAAGGGTTTATATAAAAGTCATTCTCCAATGCAACCCCATTTAACATTGTATTATTGCACATGATATACTATATACTGATAATTACGGGGACATAATAGTGGATAAAAACTGATCCAGCAGACTAGTTCTGAGTATATATAATAATTTGGAACCTTTATTTAAGTAACTAGACATTGCCCTTGTTTCTCTTCGGAAGAACAGTTATCCAGTGGTTTCAGAGT
Organism: Asbolis capucinus; assembly: GCA_018249125.1. Lineage (NCBI taxonomy): Eukaryota > Metazoa > Arthropoda > Insecta > Lepidoptera > Hesperiidae > Asbolis > Asbolis capucinus. The sequence continues at coordinate 14,239 of DWJZ01002017.1, forward strand.
TGCCATACAAATTTTAACCTATTATCCCATGGGAACTAAACGGTTTTCTGGTCAGAACTGACATAAAGAGACTGTCACAAAATATATACCAGCACCAGGAACTCTGCGGACATACATAACAAAAAAAAAAATCCAAATTGTTCCATTGGTTTCGGAGTTGCCATACTAATTTCAACCTGTTATCCTGAGGGAACAAACCAGTTCTCTGGGATAAAACCTATCCTATAACCATTCTCAGGTTTTAAACTTTGATTATGCCAAGCTTCATATAAATCTGTCCAGTGGTTTTTGCGTGCAGCTCCAAAATACAGACAGGCAGATAATAAATTTAAAAAAATATGTTTAATGTACAGAGTTTACCTTGTTACAGTTTTATTATTAGTATAGATAAAAACCAGAAAAGATGTAAAACATAATGGAACCTTCAATTTATTACTATGAGCCCAGCTAAATAATTTCTGCACTAAGGAAACAATTAAGATTATGGTAGGTAAGTAGTAAAGGAATATTTATTGATGTTTTAGTATTGATTAAACAATGAATGATTACTAATACTGTAATGAATACTTATACTAGTACCTATATGTAATAATTAAATCACTTATTGTATTCAATTATATATAAAGCATAGAGTCATTATTGTTTGTAAAATTTGGATCCTAATATGGATGTTAAAAGATTTGGTGAAGTCAACAGCTGGGTTGTACCCCTCCAACATTTACCTGTAACCTAATGACCACTCCCAAAATCTTAAGAATGGAAATCTACCCACATACTATACTATAAATAAGGTTAATATACTTATTACACCCACATACTACAATCTAAAGAACAATATTACATTTACGCAGATCATCTTTGTTTTCATATAATTTCCACAATTGATAACAATGTTTTTGATGATGCAAATATATAGAGCAATCTTTCTGTTTAATGAATAGTATTGTTATCACATGATCAAACAATGAATTCAGGCTATTGATACATGCATATAGTTTCTCATTAATACTTTTTATCAATTTTTGTAGCAAATTAACAGTTTCAAACTTGATTTTAACATTAACCTCAATTATGCAAATCTTGCAAATTGTGACGTCGAAAAGTTATTAATTACAGCTCAAAAATTAGTCCTAAAACATATAATATGATGGTTTTATAAGAAAACAGTGGCATTGTCATCCACTGGTACATGTTTTGTACAGATGAGAAAACAGTCTATATTCATAGACATGAATGAACCTATTACATGTGAAGAGATTAGAGGTGCTATTGAAAGATGATTCCAGGTTGTAATCCCAAAATATGATCTATTGATCTACCAGTTGATCTGTTGTGACTGGTAGAGGTGCTATTAGGCTGGTGGATTGTATTAGTTACATTTTATAACCTAAGATTCTAAAGAATCAATATGGAATTTACAAAAATAAATATTTGACACATTTAATGATTTGAATATTTTGGCTGAACTAATTTATTAATGTTAATTCTTAATAAAGAAATGTCATACAAAATGAGATCATTAAAACATGCTGGACTAAGAGTATCTATTAACATAATAAACTATATAACTGTAGGTATTACATATTTTGCTACTTTTCTGTGTTTGTAACTGACATATTTTATAGATTTTATATTAATGTGCATTGCATTTATTTGCATTATTTCAAAACATTACCAATTAATTGTCTTTGTACTAATTTTATCTATGATGCAACAAGCAAGGAAATTGTTATTATAATATTAAACATCTAAGTTTGCATGCTAATTTATATTTTAAAGTATCATGTAACTGATTATGGTTGCAATTTTTTTGTGTTGTATTCAATATAAGTCATTGTATTTATATTCAACAAAACAATAACAAAGAAACATAGTATTACCTTGAAGTAGCCACCTTGATAAAGCGTGTCTGGAGGCCCAAAAATTGCAACTTCCCACTCAAATAAATTGTCCTCTCCTAAAAGTTTGACTCTGAAACCCTCCACTGGTTCCTCTTGTAGGCTCTTGTATTCCAGCGCTAGGGCTCTTAAAGCCGAACTGGTTGGTACGGTGCTAGACATTTTTATTATCAAAGTATTTAATTAACTAGGACACAAAATTCACTTTTATATAGAGTATATAAAAAAAATATTGACATAACTTTGTTCAATCGTCTTAGCGATCCACGTATTCACGAGGCATTTCACTCCAGTCGATTCACAAACAACGCACGAATTTTGGTAAACATATCGCCAAAAACTCACGGATTTAACTATTTTCACGAATATCAGGATTACGCATCCTAACAAAATAAACTGCAGATGAATCCGAGAATCACAGCGAGTTTTAAAGCAATGAATGGCTATTTCTCAGCTTCCAAACAATAGAAATTCCAAGGAAAACGGCTGCGTATTTGTGTCCGCACACAGCTGCTATCCGAACTGAAGCCTGTGCAGAGTTGCCCGAGCGAATATTGTAGAACAGCTGTTGTTAGTTGCCTATTTCCGTAGTTGATTGCGCAGCACCGTGACGCACGCGCGCGGCCATTATTGACTGACCATTGCCACAGATTACTAATAGTAAAAGCGTAATGTAAATAACATTAAACTTAACATACAGGAATCTGTATCAGATTAAGGGTAGCGTACAGATTTATTAGTTTGGAATTTTCCGTAACCGTAATCCGAATGTTAAGTTTGATTAATATCAGTTTGCTTTCTAGAGGTGAGGCGTACCCGCTAAAATCCACACTTAGTCTTACGAGTACAGGTATGTGTAAATACGCGTTCCAAAGACTGGCGCCACGAGTATTTAGGAGTACGCATCCTTAGGCGTAATCAAAGTATGTAATTTTCGAGTTCGTACCGTAATTCCGTACTCCATCTAATTAATATAGTTCGGTGTGTTTACTTTGTGTGAGGGTTGCGCTATATAATTGCTTTGTAATTATATCCAGAATTTTTCAAATTTCATTATTATTCATTGATTTTCAATTGATATTAATAATTTTTAATGAATAACATAAAGAATATCGTTAATAATAGAAATAGACACCTAATATTACTAGATTCGTGAAATCAGTCATAAGGTGTGAAATATCTACGATTACAACGCATTTATTTATAAAGAGTTTACGCACTCGCGCTTACTTTTTTAGAGGAGTCTGAGTATGGAGATACTTATTGAAGACTTCATTATTTTATATACTCTTTACTTATAAACACGTTATACTCCTAAATAGTCGATATGCGTGCACTTGCGCGTTTGCTTTCCGTCCGTACTTCTTTATACTCCATATTTATTGGAGACTTAATACTTCATACTTATAAAGACTCAGTACTTCTAAATACTCAATACGCGTTCGTTGGCTTACTAGAAACTAGGCGCCAATACGTTTTGGCAAACAGTCTTAAAGCCTGTTGGCGTAAATATGCCTCACCCCTAATTCTTTCTGAATTACTGACTACAGTGACAAAGTATAGTACTTTATAAAAGGAAAAGTATAGTACTTTATTTCCAGAAAAAGGATAGTACCTTATTTCCTTTGTATTAAGTCTGCGCCAACTGAAGTACGCTTTTGCTTTATGAACGACATCTAGCGTACACTTTATCAAATAGCAAGTTACAATGAATGACATGACAACAAAGTATTAAATAGCTGTAAACAATCCTGCCATCTATTAGACATGTAGGATAATAGGAAACATACGATCAAAAAAATCCAGTTAGATGGCACTACTTGGTACTACTAAGGATCTGTCGCCTCAGCTCACTTAACTTTTAAAACTAAAAAATAGGAATAAAATTTTCTAGATCTATTGTTAGTGCATATTTGTTGGCCCACAGTAAGGTATATCCAAAAAGGCTTATTGGATTTCGAGGTTCTTTTAATAGACTACATTTGCTTCAACTTAGGGAACAGTAGCAATTGTTTTTAATCAATTCGGTAATTTTTGATATGGAAAAAAAACAATATGGTCCATAGACGTAGTAACCAAATATATGATATGGACAAACAGGTTTCATGGCAGGGTATATACTTAAGTTTAATAATGGCATAAGTTTAAGTTCAATTTCGAGTGGTGCCATTCTTATCCTTCGAAAAAAGTCTTCGCGCTGTATCTCGTAATCTAACAACCCTACAGGAAATCTAAAAACGACATTATTTGTAGAAAAATTAAATTATCCGAAACTTTAATCTATTACTTTTTGACGTAAAAAGGAAAAAAAAGTTATAAACAAGAACAACTTAAATTTTTGAACGAATTTTCTTGTGGGATAACTTTTTTGGTCTTTGAAGAACAAAATTTAATTGTATTATTTTATTTGTAATTTATTTGGGTTTTATAGCGCTTCGACGTTGACCGGGTTCATATTCAAAGGTATTCACTCATAAGAATATAATAATTTGAACATAAACAATAAAAAAAAACATATTGAGTCGTTTGGAAAATGCACCTAAAGATTTTACTTTCATCGGTTTATGGTCACGAGAAAAAAAAACAAAACCATAGTCAAATACTATGGCGCATTAAAATTGTCGAAAATTTTTAGTTTCCTTTTAACGCAAAATTTATGAAGTACACATGATATAAAAAAATTATTCGATTTCAGAGTTTTAAACAAAAATAAGTCCGATGGCCGTATCGGATTGATTTTTTGAATCATTGTTATTCTTCTTACATTAGTAGATGCTTTTAAAGCTCCAGCAAACTTCGTTGCCGCCCCCAATCTGTAGTTGGCCCACAGTTCACAGTATGAGGAAAAAGGTAAAATAAATGTTGTAATTGTGAATTGTAGAGGTGAAGCTGCAAAAATTATAACAGCTTTAAATTGTTTAAATTCGCCACTGAGTTGTGTCAAGTATTATAAGGGAAGACCTTATACATTTTAAATTATTACAATAAGTGTAATTATCACCCCTATTGTTGTACTGTCATAAAGGTATATACGATAATATTATTATTATCAAGAATCTGCAGCAAATTTGCCTGCTTCTTAGTTGGATCTAAATAAGTCTTACCTCCAAGAAATGGCGCTGGTAAACAACTGCCCACAATTAGAAACATTTTCTACTGGCTACCCCTCTAGAAGCTAGTGTAACGAGTTTTAGTTTATGGTTACATAGTAATCTGTAGTTTGCTTGCTTTATATCCTACTAATATTATAAATGGGAAAGTTTGTCAGGATGGATGGATGTTTATTACTCCCTCGTGTAAAACTACCGAACAGATCTGAATGTAATCTAGAACAATTAAATTTGGAATCTATCTCGATTAGAACTGGAATAAACCATTGGCTACTTTTTGTTAATATACCTACCAAGCGGGCGAAGTCGCGGGCGGCATCTAGTGTTTGTATAAATTTCAAATCCAAACAGTCTAACGTTATTTTAGTCGGTTTATGAGTTTATGACTAGAAGTAGCGATGCATATTATTTTAGGCCAATAAATAATATGACGTTCAATTACTTATAACTGTACATTGAAATATTCATTGCTATTTTAACGGTTTTTAATCTGTGAATGAATGTAAGTTGATTTACAAGTCTGCGGCACAGGCGGTGGGCGCGTGATTCAAAGCCCGCCGCCCACTATGCCTTTACAAGGCAACGAGCCGGCTCTGCAACCCACGTCTGGGTTCGGTACATTATTCTGTTTAGTCGTTTGCAAAAATAAAATCAGTTTCTGCAATTTCAACGATTTATAGCAAGATAACAATAAGCCATAAAAGTAGGTAGTCTTGGTGGAATATTTATTTTCGAAAACTGCAAGTTAGTATATCACACAGACATGGATCATAATAGATCACGCATGTGTATGTACTTTGCTGGCCGACAAGCGGATGATATGGCAAAATATTATAAATGTGAAAATTGTGCGGATGGATGTTTGTTACTCCTTCATGCAAAAACTACTGAATGGATCCGATTGAAATTTGGTACAGAGATAGACTAAATCTGGACTAACATACCAGGCGGGTAAGCTGCAGGTGGACCTTAGTGTAAAAGAAGTAGGCGTATTAATATCGTTTTGCGATCCCTTGGCTATTTTGTGGAATCTTAAAGTCCAAAACAAGGCTTCAAATAAGCTCATAATACTTATGGGCGTACCCATGCAGGCAGAAAAAAGAGTGGGTAGTTCGAGAAAAAATCTATCTCGACCCTTAAGGTGCCCCGTGAACCTGTTCCCCCTAAAACATAACCTGGTTTCGCCCATTGCAATGCGTCCATGCCATCTATAGCGTAGTGGACAAACAATTCGAGTTATATTCATATATTATTCATAATGGGAAACACGTTATTTTTGTATGAAACACACATCTTTAATGCCATGGACGTTTTATTTTTGTTTAAACAACACATAGCGCCATTATTTTCGTACTGGAGAGGATACAGTACCAAACCAATATCGTGTTGGCAGAAGACATTCGTCATCCTTCTCTTAAGAGGTGATGGAAGTCAGCTGTCAGGTGGTTGGGCTTCGCGGAAGGATTACATTATTAATATTATTAAGTCACTAGAAATTGTCTTCGCTTTCCTTCGGAAGAAGAGTTGCCCAGTGGTTTCAGAGTTGCCATACTAAATTTAACCTGGTATCCCATGGGAAAAAGCAGTATCCTG
>DWJZ01002018.1:0-20836 GCA_018249125.1 Asbolis capucinus
AATGCGATTCTAAATAGTTATTTTTGATAAACTTACAATTTTTATAAAAAATATATCAAAAGTAGCTTTTATACAAATTTCAAATTCAATAAAGCTAATAAATATAACGAAATTTACTAAATGTTAATAACTGCTTACTGGATGGTATAACATTACACTGTAGTATACACATCGTAAAAATCACTTATATGCAAAATATATTAAATTTCATCATTTATTAAAATAAACAAAAAATTTATATTCGTGCGACCACAATACACTTTAAAAACTACGTAATTTGAAACGTTAAGATTGTGAGATTTGATAGTACTTAAAAGTGTAAAACTCATAGGTGTTTGAAATCTACCAATCCGCACTTGGTCAGCGTGGTGGACTTTGGCCCTAAGCTTCTCATTCAGAGAAGAGACTCGTGCTCAAGAGTGAGCCGTAATGTGTTAAGGTAATGAGACGTGTGCACGATTTGTAAAGTTCAACAGATGCTACACGACTGACTGGAAGATAAGATTTAATTTTTGGGACGGTCGGAAAATTACCATGAAAAGTTTGATTAACTTTTTATATGTATATATTTTTTATTTGTGATATTATTCGTAATACAGTTCCAGTACTCTGTAAACATTGTTGTTTTTTAATATTGGTGAATTTCAATAATGGCGATGTGAATTTGAAATACATCTCTAACTAATGTTTAATATTATAATCAAATTTGGAGTAAATCCCACATTTTCGATAAAATTGGCTGACCTTGGACTTACATATGAAAAAGTATTTATGCATAACTATAATAGTAACAAAACTGTCTCTGCGTCTAAAACTGTATCTACATACAAAATGTATTTAAAAAGTTACATTAAATAATAAAATACTAAAAATTCAAATAACAAATATAAAATTCCGTGCCTCTTTCCTGTTTTCCTATCGGCATAAAAATTGTATTATTTTTCTATGATTACATGTATTTCATAAACCTGTTCATTAAATGATGATGACACTAAAATGAGTTACTTACTATAAACTTAACCGACAATTGCACTATTAGCAGGATGATAAAGCAGCTTTTCCGCAATCTGAAAGGAATAAAACTTCATTATTTGGCGTTTCCATCAATAATCAGCTATATACGGCTCATGTACAAAATCAAAACTTAATATATATCTATAAATTTCGTTGTTTGCTAAAGAACATAGAAAAAGTTTAGAAAAGGTTGTAAGTTTAAAGTCATTCTTTGCCATGTCGAAATGCTGCAAAATAGAAGTGCCAAAAGCCCTCAAAACCAGATAGTTAGATTTTACAAACAAGCCTTCAGACAGTCGGTGGACGTTGTATTGATAGTTGTTGTCAAATTTAAATAAATATTGCTGGTTTCAACTTTTTTATACACGAAGTATTAGTAATTAGAATTTCAAAGTTATTGCAGGTAAACGTTTATATAAAAATAAGTTTACACTTTATGAGTTTATTAGACAATGTGTGAAACAAGAAATATAGAATTAATATTAATTTACAATAACAACCTACGTTCAGTGATGGGTGTAAGTGCATAATTGACGAATAGGGAAGAATGGAAGAAAAGCACATATTGCGGCTCAAATACAATTGGGGTATGGTCAGGATGTTGGTGAAGATAACTTATGTTATTTTAAAGCTTACCAGATCTAATTATTAAGCCAATCCCAAGAGTCATCGTCTGGCTTTTTCTTAATAGTAATACTCTTAATATCGGGAGGAGGACTGGACACGCCGACAGTAGACAGATCACGAGTATCGAGGTTGTTGCGAGTGGCAACCGAACACTTCCACGGCTGAGTCTGCTCATTCCTATTCAATATTAAAATTAAAATCGTGTTATTTGTGTCATTTCCAGCTCAAAAATTACTGTATTTCATAAAACTTGTTTGTGTGTGTCTGCTATAGAAAGGTAATTTAAGAGTTTTTAAATTATTATATGCTTTAAAATGTAAATGCATATCAAGCAATCTACCTATTTATAGACTTATCAGATTGTACTTAGATAATAGAATAGAGTATGTGGAATTATAATAGTTATTAAAATTATGCCTAGTAAATGTGAAATTAATGTTATTTCACACAGCTCAAATATTCGAGGCATTCTACATCCGACTACTATACATTCTACGGAATTCTACAGATAGGCATAGACTATACAGCTAGTTAAACTTTTGAGGTTATGGAGAAGTCAGTTGATTAAGCGGTTGATAGACATCAGAAGGCAACTATTTTGTTCAGTTTTAGCTTAGCAATTCTGCGGGATATTACTGCATTTTTTTACGTTATATTTTAACTATTTTTCGTGCTAAATTTCATAGTTCTCCGTCCGTGTATTATTCTTAATAGGAGGTACAAAATGTTTGCTTCGCCTATTTATGTATAGATGAACTGACCACTGTGAATATGGCTCGGATGTGGAGTTCTTCATAGCGCCGTAGCTCTGCGAGGGATAGTTGGTGGTAAAAATGGTGGCCCGGCGCGAGTCGTTTGTGCTGCCAAACGGGCTCCAGCCGCCGCGATTGTTCACCTAGTTCAAATGCCTCAGTAAAAATGGTTGCCATTATCATTGTACATTCTTTCATAAAGGGGGCCATAATGCTTCTTTATGGGTGCTGATGTTTTCATGTTTAGGTGAAGTAAAAAAATTTTACGAGGAGCTGAAAGATTATTGACTTTCAATATAGGCGGTAGACGATATAAATTTGAGAACCTCTGCCTAATTGATAAACGCACATGGCTTAATAACAAAAATACATTCCTGGATATTGACCACAACTTGAAAATGGCCCACTACTGAGCACTGGACTTTCCTAATTGATTGAAGTTAGTATAAGTCCATCTACAATGTATGCTTTTAAAAGGAATGAATCTAGAACGAGTTCTAAAATTTTTTTAGGTAATTAATGTAAAGACTAATAGACTGCGTTTGTGACCGCCATCTCAGAAACGGGTAAGCCGTTTGCAACTTTCAGTGAGTATTGTTGTTAACACATACATAGTCTTATTTGAATGAGATCACAAAAAGAAAGATATATCTATAAGGAATCCCATGTACGACATTAAGCTCTACCGAAATGCAGAGAAGACAGTTAATGATATTACATAACTAAAAAATTAAATATGTAGGTACACAATTACCTTTTCGGTGACCGTAGACGCCATTTCAGAGACTTTTTGAGAGGCAATGCCACCATAACGCACTGCGCTCTCCGTAGCTGAGCGTGCGGCCTTGGATACTGATGTTGTCAAAATTGACCAACCCTGGTCAAGATATTAGACGTTAAATATAGCAATGTCATAATAGTACTTAACAAATTATCAATAAATACAACGACAATTTAATATTCAGCATTAAAATGAACTGAAGTCGGTTTCCATACAGAGGTTGTGTTATAGGTCGAAGTCTCATATTTACTTATTACATTAAACAATAACCTTCGAATTGATTTTTGGCTGAATTGAGGTCATAATACTGACCACTATTGGGAGCCAGCGAATAACGACGTCGTGCTCTGGCTGTGTCATGAGTGACAGTCAACAACATCAAGTATAAATGAATGGATATATCTAACAGAAAGGAATGCCTCATGTAAATGGAATATTTGTTCATATTCCTACATGTTCTCAATGTCAATATTTACTAAATATTAACGATTCCCTAGAATAACAAAAATAGTGACAAATACGATGGTATCTTAAGATGATCATGCTTTATATATTATTATTACACATACAACAGTCATTAATTCTCAAGATGACTGTTGTATGTGTATGTGTATTATGTACAATGTTGAGTCATATTTGAGAGGCAATTCATTCTTGGCCAATCAAGGACGATAGCTTTGTCTTTGATGTGCCTAGACGACCAGGAACTCTTACTCTCATGTGGCTCCACTGCTTATTAATCGCACCCTTAGTAATATAAGAACACAAACCAAAAAGTAGATTTTTGGAAAATCGCGTTTAAGTTTCTTGATTTCATACACAGATTACACAGCTAGTTTTTTGCAACATGCTTATTTGTGCGCTAGCATTTGAAATCACAGTTTACTGCATTTTTGACTTGAACCCTTATATTACTGTGGGTCCCGTTTGTTGGTTGTTCTCCAAAAAAAAATCATTGTAATAAGTGAGTTGTAAGTACCGAAGCGAGTGAGCCGAGTGTATTGTCGACTAGCTCGTTGCCACTGTGTATTGGTGACATGGGTGTGGACTGCGACTGTTTCTGCGTGTTCCCAAACCCGGTGTACCGGCTGCTACCATACTCGCTACTATTAAACAAAAATGGCTTAAATTTATATATTTTAGATTAGAATCATATCAAAAATAATATTTCCTTATAGTTTCTAGTGTATCTAGTCAGAAAGGTTAATATTCTGATAATTATTTTTGGAATTGTTATTAAGTATCTTATTATAACCTAGCTAAGCAACAGTCCAATGATTAACTTTTAAATTATAATAAAACTTAAAACATCAAGCATCTATTATTTCACAAAAAAAAATTATACTATTTCTACTCTTCAGTCAAACTCCAATATAATGTAAATTCAGAAAAGGAGGATAACGGAAGAAGACTGTACAACTGGTAAATTATTTTTGAAGAAAAGTTTTTGTGAAGGTACAATGGGAGATAAAGCATTAATTAAAAGTCCATCGGATTATCAACATTCAAATTAAATATTGCCATATATTTGTGACTTCATCACAATTTCAAAGAAGTTTAATTGACTTCAACTGTGTGATAAGGTTACACAGTAATTTTTTTCATTAATCAAAATAAAATCATAAATATATTTGAATTGACCACATCCATATCAATTTATCATATTATAAAAAAGTGCTTACAACCAATGTACATTAAGAATAAAAGAAAATGAATTGAACAAATATTTTCATATATAAGAAACATGACACTCACTGGTAACTGATATTGTTGTCAGATCCACTTGTTGGGAAAGCATTGTCTTCTGAAGAATAAAAGTCACGTTGATTCCAATCAGATGACTTCTCTAACACCTCAGGTTTGTAATCAGATGGACTCCAATCACGGCCCTCTGCTAGTGCTGTTATCTAATGTAAATTGACATTTTTTTATTAATTTTGGAGATTATATTTTTCAACTCTTGCTAATAATTTCCTGCAATTTCCCAATCAGAATGATTAGGCAAACTAGTTTGAAGTTAAGTTCCCTTGAGTCTTGTTTTTTTTAAAGCAGGATAATTTGTATATACTGACATAATTATGTATAAAATAACATAAAATATTTTTGAATTACCTGAAATATCACAAAATAGAAGTCACTGGCCACACATGGTTTTATATTCAATTATGACAAACTTCCCACCAAACTTTAACTACGTATTTCAACACCTTCAAGCCTTTTTTACAATAAAAATTTGATTACATTCTTTTTCGAATTCTAATGTATCACTTATATAGCCAATATTATAAAATAAGAGTAACAATAAATTAAGTTGAAAATTCAAAATGTCTTTATTACATGAAATGTGTCCTTCATACAAAAAAGGTAGCCTACCCATGCATTAACTAAATGTAGCACAGCACATCATTCCTGATAATTCAAATCCCTATAAAAAGGAAGAACAACATTCCTAAAAATCAAAAATATACTTTAATGATTTTATTACCTTTTGACGATACATAGCAGCACATTTAGTATTATACTTCTGTTGGATCTTCATGTCAGGATTATAATCAGGTTGACTCTCAAAGAAAGATTGTGCTTTTGCATTGCCCCCAACCTAGTAATTAATTTTTTTATTAAAATTTAAAATAGATACCAATGCATACTGCTTGGTATAATTTGAAGATAAGCAACTTAATTACAAGCGAAGCATTTATGGCCCTGCAGCTGAAGCATTCATGTTGTTTGATTGTAAGTGATTAAAAGCAAAGCAGGCGGCTGCTACGGTAGGAGGAATGAGGCATGGTTGGTAGGAGGATAGCTGACCATTAGTGGCAAATATTATATGAACACTTGTGAGCTTCAGATGGCACATAAATCAGTCCTGGTTGTTGTCGTTAGATAGGAATTGTTAAACCATGTTAGAAGTCTTTGAGCAGAACAAAAACTATAGACACCTGGGTTGGCAGTATACCCTTCCAACAAACCTAATTGGATCAACATGGTGAAGTATGCTCTAGGCCTCCTCAGAATGTGGAGACCCGTGCTCAGTAGTGGGCCATCGACGGATTGAAGCTAAATTAATTACATACAGTACATTCCATATACCTACCACCATTTTTTCCAATTCAATATCCTTCCACTTATCCATGGTAACTGAACGTACGAAAGAAAGGTGCACACCCAGGCTACGATGTACTCCAGAACACTCAAGACATATCCAGATTCCATAAGTCACAGAGACCCATTGCGGATTCAAGGTACCACACTCGAAACATTTCTAAAAACAATTGAAACACCTTCAAAAATGCAATTCTATTTTAGAGTATTCCCTCTGGGCCTATTCCTATGATACGAACAATAGAATTCAACTTACATGGTTATCATCTTGAGTGCGGATTGAGTTTAATTTACGTCGAGTCCGTGGCGAAGCCATTATACTATAAAATTCTACTCTTTAACCACTATACAATATACGATTAATTGAAAAAGACTGCTGAACAACTAGCTTGCACTTTGCCCTGCCTGACCGAAAACTGTAATAGAAATATTAGTTTACAAGAAATTATGTTTATAATTTAAAAATTATACCCTTCTAATCTTCGACTGGGACCTTGTTATAATTCGTTCCAGATTGCTAGACGGCTATTACATGTCAAGTTTCCTAACGGTCAGTCCAGTTGGCAATTTACCACAGACAAAAAGAATATAAAGATACAGGTTAGAAAAAACACAGAATTAATAAATATAAATATCTTTGGACAATTCACACACGGCCAACTGACCCCAAACTAAGCGTTAGCTTGTATTATGGTGATCAGACCACTGATAAACATAAATATACACTTTTAAATACATACTTAAATAGATATTTCTATAACACACCCAGACACGCAGAACAAACATTCCTGTTCATCACAGAAAAGTTTAACCTGGGTGGGAATCGAACCCCCGACCTTCGGTGTAGCAGTTAGGTTCACTAACCACTAGACCAACCGGCCTGTCAATGAAAAGTAGATTCTAGTTTACAAAGCATAAAAATATTAATAAGAGGACTGCGTGGTTCTTATACAAAAACAAGTCGAATGAAACTTGGCCTTGTAGGTCCTTTGTGTCTTTTACAATTATTACCAAACTCAACTGCCAAAATCATGAAAAGCATTAACTTTTTGTATAACTTCGTCTCCTTTCGTTGAATAATAATGATTTTGATTGGATAAGTATTCATTTAATTTATGATCCCCCGCGTCTTAATTAAATTCTCTGCAAAATTATTTCAACAATTTTGTAGATTACAATAAATTTAACGTACCTTAAATATTATGCATCACTTTCGTATGTTTTGATAATTTAGCTAACAACATGTTATATCTAATGTTATATCTTAAGTTTTAGCAGCTGTATAATACCACTAAAATCCCTTAGCTATCGTTATAACGCAAGCTGCCTATAATCGTATAAAAATTAATATAATACATTGAGAGGGTACCGATTGGGAATAAATTGAACAAACTAGACGATGCAGAACAAAACAGAACAACAATGAGCTTTCATCCGCGGTCTTTATTCTTTCCAACTGGTGTGGGCATGAAATAAGGGATGATAATTTTTTGAAGTGTAAGAAGTCGCAGGTGCAAAAGCTATTTTGTGAATAATTTTTGGCGATCAATATCGCTATTTGTTTGTTCTGAACATGAGTAACAAAGAGAGCAACTTCTCTCTTTATTCCTTAGTTCTGTAACTATGTTGCTATTATATATTTACATTTAGTAATTATCAACGTTGAAGTAATAATCTATGTGTAGTTTTCTTAATATTTTCATTTTTGTTTATTATTACACTTAATTTATTAATAACACAAATATTTTTATATTTTTAGTAATGCGTAGCGTATTTTGCCCTTGCTACTTGCCTAGTTTTTATTATATCAAATAATATAAAATATTGGTTCCTAAGTTACATTATAATATGTATTCTTTTAAATATGTAATTCAAGTGATAGGAAATTTGGTATCAGTTAATGTTAACATTTAAAATAGACAAAGGATTTAAATGTAAAAAAGTCTATACGATGCTTGCCTTTTAGTTAATAGATTCATGCTTGCGACAGATTAGATACCGTTTTAATCATAGACGTAATATTACTAGAGTAAATACGTCTATGGTTTCAACCTTTTACATTTGTGAGTGCGACGACGTGTATTTACTCTAGTAACGACTCCTTGCGGTTGTTGATAGGAAGTAGAAGTAATATTGTTCTGAGGTTTAGATAATTCTGGGCTGCAGTTGCCGGTCACACGTGAAAACTCTCTTCGTCACACTTATCTCCTGAATTTTCGGAATTCGGCTGTAGGCAAATACAAATTCTTCGTACGCATCAGCCTGAAA
The DNA here is from genome assembly GCA_018249125.1 of Asbolis capucinus. Classification (NCBI taxonomy): domain Eukaryota; kingdom Metazoa; phylum Arthropoda; class Insecta; order Lepidoptera; family Hesperiidae; genus Asbolis; species Asbolis capucinus. The sequence continues at coordinate 8,545 of DWJZ01002018.1, forward strand.
TGTTATAGTTTCGTTATGAACGACAAGATGACTGCAAACAATGTTGAGGCGGAGTATACGGACATCGCCAGTAAAAGTGCTTGGGCCATCGTTTACCAGGTACGTTTTGCGTAGGAGTGACGCGTTGTTTTTCGACAAGAATGCCACGCACGAATAACGGCCACGATTTTTAGTGAAACACGACAAATGTAGTCTTGGTCCAAAGTAAGACCTTTTGGTAGATAATTCCGTATTTTAACTTGGATCTATTTCTACACCTACCTACTTTACCGAATATTTGTGCAATTCGCCGTATAAATAGAAAAGACTATGGACAAAGGATTTTTTAGAATTGCATGGTTTGAATTATAAAATAAGCTCTTTAATCAACTTGAAAAGGTTATCAAGTTGTCACATCTGTATATAAAGTTATTAGATATTAAAAATGTACATTTAAAAGTCACGTGTTAGGCCTTTCAAGAAAATATATAAAACTTAATAAATATATAATATGGTTGTCATTATTACCTACACAACTGCAATATTACAAACTGCAAATATTTGTCTGATAAGCTAAGCACTATTGTAATTTAATGTTTGTATATGTTTAGTGATGCATTAAGTGTTGTCTCATTTGATGCTGAAAATTACTATAAATGTTTAAATTTTTCATTGATGACATTTCCTAAGTAACTACCCACATTTTTAACATTTTTTGTAAAATATTGGATCATACAACTATGGCTTGATACAAATATGCATTCTCATTTTGACTAAACTTGTAAACATACACTGGTGAATGACTAGTTAGTTTTCTTAAAAGCTATCAAATTATATATAACACATTATTTGGGCCATAACAACTTTTCAATATTACTGTAAACTAGATCTGTAAATGTATCTACACTTGTTTGCAAAACTGGAATAATTTGCTTTTGACTTGCTACAAACTCTTTTATAATGAATGTTGTTTGTAAAAACCAATCCCATATATCAAAAGTTAGAGCCTTTTGAAGAGAACAGTTCAAATCAGGATTCAGTGCTGGCTAGTCCATTGTCGAGATATCAACTTCACTCAAAAACACAGAAGTGGCACATTCTGTGTGACAACAAGCATTATTATGCATGAGAAAGAAATGATCACCGACAAAACATGTGTACGGGACAACATGGTCCAGGAGAATGTTGGAGATGTATCGGTCTGAAGCACCTAGTTTCTCAAAATCTTTTAAAAATTTTCGAGACACAAGATTGGGTAAGGTGGAGCTGGCGTGCGAAGGTACGCTGACTTAGCCCGTGTTGCGCGGTAGAGCAACGTTTTGAGCAGCTTCTACTGGCATAGTGTCCATTGTCTTTCAAAGCAAAAGGTCGTAATTAGCAGAGATGTGGTTACCCAACGATGGATATGAAATTTATTTTCGCAAATGTAAAAGTTTTAAAGCTGCAACTGTAACCTTTAAAATGATACCACATTTAAACACATTCGATATAAGGTTAATTTCTAAATATGTTTGTAGCAAGTGCCGATGTTGTCCTCGGAACTTTTTTCAAAACAACATGGAATCCAGCAAATCAGTCATTTCAGATGTAAGCATGTACAGACAAACAGCCATATATATCCAGTGTAGTATGTTCCATTTTTAATCCAAATATGAATTGGCTGCTACATTCTTAACTTATAATTTTTTTATATCAAACCAGTAACTGTTTCGCTTTGCTTTGGAAAAACTTGTGCTATTTTCAGGCATAATATATATATAACCTGTGTTGCTCATAAGATTCCAGTGTACATATTAGCAAAAGAAATTTACAGACCACTAAATAGACCACCAGCTACTATTGCCTGTTGCATATGCTGGCATGGGATCATGGTCAGTATTTTGTACTGCTCAAATACCTTACAGCTGGTTCCGGTTAAGTTTTAGATTAAGATTTGAATACAAAGAGTGAAATCATATAGCATCTCAGCTCCACGTCAACCATATGTGATGAAAATATTAAAATTTTGCATTGCTTAGCAAGTGGTAATTGCTACCCCTTATTACATTTGATATTGCTACACCTTATATTTGGTCAGTTAATTCGGCAATACATTGTTAACAACTCAAAACACCAAAATTAATTAAAAGTAAAATGGTGTGGTTGCTAAATCTTTAGGCATGCATTATAATTTTAGATGTGTTTGTATATTATTATTCATGTACCTATATTGTGCTAGTTATTGTGGCAAAGTCTTACAATACAAAGCTCATCTATTATATCCAACAAATATGAAAGAGATGAACAAAAATAAAAATTGTGAATTTAGAAACATGTCTCATAGCTCTAATTAATACCTTAATGTAAATACCTTCAATATCATTTTTCCTATTTATTATATCTACAAACTCTATCTTCTCCTGAGAATAATTATGTCAGAAGTAATGCTTTTGTTTACAATATACCTGTATGGGACGAGAAACATAGTTGCTTGTCTGTTCTGTAACTCAGAAAATGTGTTCTCTCATCTTAATCTTTCGGTTGGTTTTCATACAGTTTTAATGTTTATAAGTATAATTTTATTACAAATTACAATAAATGTTGGTGATAATATATTGGATTGGTTATGGATTTTAAATCAAAAACCAATTTTAAAGTATCTTATTAAGAATTAATGAATGTTGTTTATGTTATGTTCTTTCATTAAGTGAGCTCAATGTTCCTATGATGAAATAAAATATTTTGACTTTCACTTAATTTCGCAAGTAATTGCAAGTTGTTTAACTTAACTTTCTACTAATGGTTTTTATAATTTTTACAGAAGATTGGACGCGAATGTCAGTTCTATACGAGTCAATACACGTGCTGGGAGGCAAAGAAGCCACAGAACAAGCCGTTGAATCGCTACAGAGATGTTAACCCCTACGACCACAGCCGTGTCATCCTGAAGCGAAGTGAGAGGGACTATATCAATGCCAATTTAGTGAAGGTTTGTTGTTACATTATTTAGATTCAAGCAATATTTTAAAATATTAAGCAAAAACAATGTTTCATTGTCATTAGGTATGTTTAAATCATTATAGATCCAAAATTCTCTCCGAATGTAATGATTCCAGAATTCAAATTTGTATGAAAAACGATCAAACCCATATCACATTCTGTCGTAACGTTGTCGACAACTATTTTCTTATTTAATACATTTACCAATAGCCATATTTCTACCAAATAACTAATTTTGCGCGTTTTGAATTGTAAATAAGTAGGTACCTGTGTACGTAATTTCTGAAGAAGTCGTAAAAAAGTTAACTGCACGGAAAGTATTGGTAAGTTTACCCTGTTAACAGTGATTGGCTTCGTTTATATAAGAGTGTTTTTAGAGTGATGAATATTGATAAGTAGTTATGTATACTGCGGCAGCCGGCTGCGTGTAAAAGCTAGGCATATGCACTCATGACTACCAACTGTCTAGGTGCGGTATACTGGCTATTATGTACTTGCTGCATCGAGGTCAGCATGCAATCAACTAATGCATTCTGTCTGTCCCTCGGGCGCATTATTATCCTTGATTTTCCGACTCATAACCCACTAACGATAATGCAAATGTGATTGATAATTCTCTTTGGATTTGATCATAACTGTTATCCTTTCTTGGGCGCGTAGCAAGTGACTATCGTAGTTTAGTTTCTTAATTTTTTAATTATCCTGTGTTACGGGTATTCATATTCATATTTACCACATCTGAACTTAGTTCAGCCGTGACCAAAAACCTGGTTAGTAATATCGAATCTTAAATACATACAATATGTCGTGAGTACCGGTAACATAATAAAATGGACATACATATGTAGTTATTGATGAAGACAAGTGGGCTAGCATCTTTCGTGATCTAGAATGACACAGTTTCGTATTCTTAAGTCTAATGGTTTCGGTTGTGTTATCTATCAGTCAGTATTTAGTAATCGTAGCAATTTACTCAGAATGCGAGTTCAAACACCTAAAAATTGGATTTTTCGAGTCTTTTTTATTTTCATAAAATAGACATTATATTTCATATTGTATTCTTCGTACTTTCTATCTTCAGTATTCTATATTCAGTAAGGTTTAGGTGGCTAATGGAAAACGGGTTAACAAGTAGGCAATCTTAATTGAGTACAATACGTTTCATGTGAATTGAAGGTTAGAGACCAAAGTGCCCTATAGTTGATGATTTATATAACTTGTGAGGTTTCACACACAGTACTTTGATCATGTTAATGTTAGTCGTATATGGATGCTATTTTGCGATTTAGTTTATTGGGCTTCTGTTTAAATGTACAGTTTAGAACAAAGGTATAATAATTAAATATATGTTACTTGGTAAATTAGTAGCTACGTAAGTTGGGCGTGTGTAAATATTTTGTAATAAAACAAGATTCAATCACAAAATAATGTTATGAAGATAGCCAAAAAGTCATTTATACCGTCCGTGTTCCACCACACAGGTGAGAACTGTTACAAATACATAGGTTCGCCAGTCCTGTGGTTTTCTTGTCACATAGGATGGATATGTCTTCGGGTGCATTTAAGGTGAAAAATTTAGGGTGAAGGAAAATTTCTTTGTGCAAACGTATTTTCATCTGGAAGACATCCACATTTAATTAGATAGGTTTTTCGTAAAGGTCCAGGGTGCGGTGCTGTAGGTAATTTTTATAAGTGCGTCCTGTAATAAGTACCTCGTTTTTGTATTGATTTACGTATATTAAATATCTTGGATTTCCTGAAAAAACATCTAGTTAATCGGTGATGGTTTGTGCATATGTACAGCAAGAACACACATGTATATGTTCACGCCAAAGGACGATGTAGTGTGTTCTAATGTATAGGTACATAACTCTTTACCCTCAATAGGGTTTGTGATTGAAAGTTATTTATGATTGAAGTATTATTGTTCAATGCATTATGTCTTCAGGTCAAATAACTTCTACTAAAATAGTGCGTTTTACCATCAAAGACTTCATCGCCACTTACCATCATGTGGCATCGTAGTCAAGCGTAATCAGTGTATGACGGATTTTGCGACCGAACAACCCTTTTTAAGAACCATGCTCTTCGTTTTCAATTGCTTCGTCGGCTACTTGTTTAGACAATATTTTCTGTAATTGTACAGTTTTAGAAAGGGAAATCATTAATAAATTAAGGTCAGATCACTGTGGGCAAAGCATTTCTGTTCGTAATCACGTTTCAATTCAATGTTCTATTACTAGTAAAAAACAGTTAATAAAATATAGACCAATAACTAAAAGAAAATTATTGAATTTTAAAGAGAAGCTTTGCTCCAAACTTAGCAAACCTACTTACTTCTACACATAGCCTCCCAATCAATATACATAATTCATTATTTAAAAATATAAATGACGTATTTAACCGAATATTCAAGTTTAAGTGTATAAATGTAACCAAAGAATTAAAACTTTGAGATTGGGCAACTGTAGGGATTTTTAAAAATAGGATTAAGTTGTTTGAGCTCTGTGGTGAAAAACAATACAATTTTTCGCCAACTTTTCATGAATGTGTGAAGTTAAATAAAAAAAGATTAGATGAAAATGCTCCTCTCCGACGGAAGGGGTTTTTGAGTATATTACCACTAGTGATATTATTAAAGCTTTTTATTCCCCGACTAAAAAACACAGGTTATGTGGGGCATGTGTAACTGAAATGTTAAAATAATAGATCATATAATAGATGTGACATACCTTTAATGAGTGTGCGGATCAGGGCATTTTCTCTGATCTCCTGAAATGCAGCAAAATTATTCCACTTTTTAAAACAGCTAATAAGAACGATCTTAATAATTACAGACCAATTTCTGTATTACCAACACTTAGTAAGATCTTCGAAAAGATTATATGGAATCAAATGCTTACCCATTTTAATATTAATCATATATTCCACCCTGAGCAGTACGGCTTCACTAGAGTTCGTAGTACAACTGATGCTGGTGCTAGGCTCTCAAAGCGTATTTTAGAAACATGGGAATCTTCATAAAATGCTGTAATTGTAGATGGTACATGTATACCTTTTTTTTTTTCGCCAAGGCACTCATTATTGCCTTTGGTTTCAGTTTAAGTGCAAATAGTTTATCCATTTCACCACAGGTTTCCGCAGTTATACCACGTGCCGAGTCCTAATGAATCATGGCCGTAATTCTCTTCTGTCCAATATAATATCGCGTCATCTGACGAAGAATCAAATAATAAATGAATTGTCGCCGCACAATGGAATGCGTCGTTTTACTTTATTGCACCGATAATATCTCTACACCTTTTTCAGTGTTATGTACTTTTTGAAGACACTCCTTCGTCCTTTATAAAAATACTCATCACGAATATTTTAAAATCGCTTCACAATTATCCAACTCCTTCCTTGTTTGCGTCTTCGTTACGTTTGTAACTGGTGGCGGTTATGCGGGGTGGGGGATGAAGGAATAAAGGGAAGCAATTGTAATTTTAGTCTTACATTAAAGTAATCTAGGTGCAATTTATTTATTTTGGGTGACGACATACTCATTTGGGACGGGTTTTGGTAGTAATATTCGTTATTGGTCTTTGTGTAAGACATTATTTTGGGAATAAATCTATTTATCTATTTTCGGAAGCAAAAGGAATAATTGTCCAAAGCGTGCAATTATTGTAACGTTTGTTTATAAATTTTGCAACAGAATATGATATAGTTTAGGACCTTTTTTATAAAGTCAACTTTTTTTTTTTTGAGTAATTTATTTGGTACTTAGTCTTACAGTCTTAAAAATATTTCTGGTGGCCTTTTAAATTATACCCTATGTTTAATATAGATAACATGTGAAGTACGTTAATGTATCATAGCACGCAACTGGCATTGAATAACAGTGACCTCCTTTTGATTTTTAACGTATCAAATATCGATAATACAACCACTACAGAGAATACTCGAATATCTGCAGTACCAGCAATATGACAATTTATAAAATAAATATTTAACCAAATATACAGTCAAATTGTCAGTTATTCTAAAATTCTTTTGGTTCTATTCTTTACAAAAATCAATTTTAACTATAATTTGATATTGGCAACGCCTCCTTAGCAGAATTTGCATTAATTTGCCAATAATTGGTATATTTTTGAACCACACTAATAACGACAATAATGAGACTCTATCACAGATGTCAACGGTACCCCGTTCTTACATAAAATTTGTTTTAATCAGATGGATCGAGCAAACCGCAAGTACATCTTGACACAAGGACCTCTCGTGTTCACGGTGGACCACTTTTGGCTGATGGTTTGGGAGCAGAATAGCCGCGCAATCCTCATGCTCAACAAGATAGTTGAGAAGAGCGAGATCAAATGCTACTGGTACTGGCCACAAGGCGTCGGAGAGCAGCAGAAAATGGTGCTCAACGACGTGAAGCTGACTGTAGAACAGATTAGCGAGGAGGATTGCAACTACTATTCTACAAGGATTTTCAAGTAAGCAACAGTTTCCACCTAAGATTGCCTGGTTGTAACGTTAAAATAACGCCTTGCGAGTGCCACTTACATTCATCTTGTCTGTAACGGTTGGAAATTGAACTCGTTACCACTCGCTTTGTCGGCAAGGTCATTGTTAGTGGAGGTTCTTTTATTACGCGTTAGAAATCCGTTTATGAAACCGATGTGGGATTTCGTAATAGACTAGGTCCTGACTATTTTCGATTTAGGGCCTCTGGAATTGAATGAGACAATGTTTGACCAAATGTCAATGGGGCTCAGACGGCACGTCCTTCAGGTTATTGGAAAATTTTAAATTTAGCAAGTTCTACCGTATATAGAATGGCGGGTTTTCTGGTTGTCTTCCGATCCAATATTATTATTAATCACTTAAATCGAACCAATTAAAGTAATACAAACCGTATTAACCTGACATTTACTTTCTTCCGTCAAGAAATTGATATTTATATTGTGTAAATAAAACACAGAAACAATTTTGCTTTCATTTTGTACGTTTTCTTTTTATTTCCTTGGGGAAAAACCAGCCGAATTAAGAAATTAATTTGTCGCGACGATATCTATTGCTTCGCCGATGGGTGTCTATACAGTTAATTGATCTGACCGTAAACGATTGCCGAAGCATTATATCATATGATTCTAATAATTGATAGTTTACTGTCGTAGGTGTTTATTAGGCAGTGTTAACCAGATCAAATTATATGACGTGTAACCTATATATATGTGCCTAATTAATTTGATTTTAATTATAAGGTATAACCTCGTGTATTATACATTTAAAACTAATACTCGCCAAATCTTTAAAGTACTGAAAAAAACGTAAAGCAACCTAAAAAAATTTAGTACTTAGTTCATCTACACACTAAAAAGTTGAGTTGTCAAAAACATTAATAATTATATATTTTTTTTAAGAATTTATGATATGGAGAGCGAGCAAAGTCGCGAAGTGATCCAATTCCACTACACCACTTGGCCGGACTTTGGAGTGCCTAGTTCCCCCGTGGCTTTCCTCGAGTTTCTGAAGAGGGTTCGCGCGTCCGGCGCTCTGGAACCAGACGTGGGTCCTCCGGTGGTACACTGCAGTGCGGGTATAGGAAGATCTGGAACCTTCTGCCTAGTTGATTCCTGTCTTGTCATAGTAAGTTCAATCACATTTAGATAATTAAGTTGGACATTATACGGTTTTATTTACTATCTCCGTGCAATAAGGTGACCATGATTTTGATAATTATATTACTTTTACAGATTGAAAAGGAGGGATTGAACAGCGTAAATGTACAAGACATATTGTTGGAAATGCGTAAAGATCGCATGGGTTTGATTCAAACTCCCGATCAGCTACGCTTCTCGTATCAAGCGATCATTGAAGGAGCTAAAAGATTCGATCCAAATTATGTAAGTATTTAATTACTTGACGCTGTAAATTATACATATTAAAATAATGTATGACTGTTCGGCGCTTTCGTACTTCTTAGGGCACCTATATCACAGTAAACCCAACTGTCCCCTTGTTTTCACCGCGATCCCCACTAATTTACAACGAAGGGACTGGGTATTTTATTGAGAGTTGTCGTTACATGAAAGCAATATTTTACAATACTAAAATATTATATTCTAATTGTGTAAAAAATTTCGTACTTTACTCACTTATACTCATACCATATTTTGCATCTTTGCCTACAGATAATTATACTATTATTAATACACCCGTAAACAATAAAGCATACAAGCCTAGAGCATGCTGCTCCAATACGGATTGGTGGAGGGGTTAATGGTCAACTCAAATGTCGGATGTTTCAATGCCACCTGATGGCAAGCGACGTGGCTTAATATTCCTTCCTATCCTACCTGTAATGTGACGCAATTGCAATATTCTTATATAAAATGTTAGACGATTGTTCTTTATATAAACTTTAACTGTGCCAAATTTTATAAGTCTCTGTCCACGTAATATTCGTGAAAGGGGTACGAAATTTTTACTCTACGTATTATACAGATAATGTAGGTACCTACTTATGTAAAGAATAATTCTTTAAAATATAGTATAAAATTTTAGAAGGAAGAAAAAATGGAGGAAAGTATTTATTCTACGGTTGCTGAAGAGGCGGAGGAGAAAACGCCGCCGCCGCCGCCACGGGCCGAGAGCCTCACGCGCGCGCCCGCGCGCCCCCTGCCAGCCATCCCCGCCAGCGCTTCACTTGGTAAATTATACATTTACAAAAATTATACATATATAGACATATACAAACATACACAAACTATATCATTTATAATATTAGTATCATGACAAGTAGAATAGTTCTAAAGTAGTGTATGTTGTGAGCAGGTAACCTGAAGTTGTCAACGTCGCCGGAGTCGAGCTCTGACGAGGCGCCGACCCCGCCGCCGCGGGCCGCGCCTACCGCCTTCTCGCCGCTCTCGCCTTCCTCCTTCGCCGACGACGAGGAAGATGACTCCAACGTCGACTCCAATGTCGACTCCAATGTCAACTCCAACGTCGACTCCAACCTTGACCCTGTCCTCGATGCGTAAGATCTTTATCTATGGTGGCTTCAGTTTTTGATCAGCTTTCAGACGCTATATTGTCCAATGTATGTACGTCAAACGTCTATGATTACACGTTTGGATGATTACTGTTTGATACATGAAATTTGACAATTTAAAAATTGGCTTTATTTATGAATTTTTTATTGTATCATTATATGATATATTATGTCATGTAATTTTAATACTTTTGTATTAACATATGTTATAGTGTACCTCCAAATTTATATTTCCGTTTTATATTTTTAAATATTTTGGTGTGGCTGTTTGAGAGCCGTACCTTTTTTGTTAGTCGATAACACATGATGCCTTTGGTATTCTCATAGGCAACGATAACCACTTTTTGATGTGGTTTGCATCGTTGTTTATTGGCTATGGTGAAAATTGTAATTCTAATCTTAAATGTTTCTTGCAGCGGCGAAAACACGGAGACGTTAAGGCGGCGACACAATCGTGAGTTGCAGGAACGCGTGTCTGCAATGAAGCGGCGCGCGCGCGAGTCCAAGAAGTGGCATTGCCTCAAGAGGTCTCTATACAAGCCCCTCACAATAACCTTCGGCTTTATTATAGCCGGCATTGTCATCTATTCATACGTTAAAAACTAACATAATGCGCACGGTCACTAGCTACAATATTAAGTAATTCGATCCAGTTTTGGTATATTCACTGATCTCTGATATCAACTCACCGTGTACTGTTTTTACAATCTTTTTTTAGTCATTGTTAGTTTGTTCGAGTCAAATCATACAAGCTAAGTAACACTACGTAGCTAAAATGTTGCATTCTGCTTCAGTTCCGTTGATAATACATTTTTATGATAGGCATGTGATATAGATACAATTCTAAAATGATACTCGCTTACAATACTTGAGAAAACAATTCCGATAGCCTATTCTAAGTTTTATGATCTGGGCGATGCTTTAACAGTTGCCTTTCGGCAAAGGAAATTTTAGGAACTTAAAAGAAATGAGAACGAATGAAAATTCGTTCCAAACATTGTTCTCCAGCAATAAGAACATTAAACTTCTTTAAGAAACAACCGAAATAAGTTAAAGCTAAGAAAAAAAAACTTGGTGGGTGCGCGGTATCATGTTTTTCTACTACTATTGTATTTGTATTTTTTTTTTGGTTATTCTGCTAATCGGACTCGAGATGAACCCAAAAAAATAAATGTTTTTAAATCAGTACAGTAGTTCTTGAATAATAAATAGTGTAACTAACACTATCTTTTACTTACTTTTCGGTTCTTTTTTGTTTAAAAACAATAGTGTTTTATTTTTCATTTATTTATTACTGTGACCTGTTAGACATCATTGCAGCGCAAAATATTTCGATTTCAAGTGGCGTGAATCGGGTTGTCCGAAATGTAATATTCAATCCGATATTTATTTATACTATAGAGATCATTGTGTATTCCATTTGCGTTTACAAAAATCAGGTAATGTTATGACCGAAAGCATCGGTACCGTTATTATGATCTCAACGATACCGATATCCGTCACTGATACCGCTACGATCGTTCGCACCGGTACCGGTCTAGTAAACATAACTTGATACCGTTATTACGTGTAGAATTAACTAGCACTGCCGGCTCACTAGGCACTCTCATCATACGTAGCACATTCTAAATATTACCAGTGACCGACACCACTAATTCTAAGATTTAAGACTTAATATTATTTCCATGTACTATTATTATACAGCGAATTTATTCTACAAATTACGTAGCGTCATAGCGAAATCTTAATTATAATATCGTATCAACTATTTGTATGTCTTTTATATTATACTAGCTGACACGGCAGACGTTCAATTAATAAAAATGTTTCCAAGCTAACTGCTACACGGAACTCATTTTTTCCATAAACTACAGAATTGTTTAAATATTTTGGGCTGTGTAATATGTAGATTGAATAATAAACGTATTTTAAAACCACATCAGTAATTTCAAAGATAATCATGCACATATGCACAGACATACTGAAAGTATTCTAAAAATCTACGTTCTATTTTCTGCTATAAACCCCTGTAACAGTTTTTACTAAATAACTACCATATACAGACACTGATTGTATTATAGGTATTGGGTGTTGATAATATTGAAAATTTATATGATTACACTAACTTCAGCCAGCCGCCTAACGACTGTAAAGCCAGTTCCACCTTTTTTCCTTTTCTCCCCATTCTTTAGTTGTACTCCTTCCCAATATTCAGCAGTCTCTCGTTCTGATGCGTATAGTATATGCTTCTCTATTTTCTAAGTCTTTTCTGCACGTGAGGGTTCTTCA
>DWJZ01002019.1:0-20835 GCA_018249125.1 Asbolis capucinus
TTGTTGCACATCAGCTTCAAGCTCCCAGAACTTCTTTAAGATTTCGTTGTCTTCTGCACAACAATGCAACACTTGTAGGTCTCTGCGGCGGTTTTGACCACCCCTGACAGAATCCACCCCAGGTCGGTGGCTTGAGCCACAAGAGTACCACCTGGGTTTTTCATTATACCTGCCTGCAATATTTGGCTAAATATTTCGGCTCCCAATAGTAAGTCTATCCGATTAGGTAGGTGTACGATAATCAGGATCCGCCAGTTGTAAATCCTTGAGTTCGTCCCACCTACTAACTTCAACTCTTCTGGATGGTAAGAGAGAAGTAATGTTCTTTAGAACGTGTGCCTTCACTGGAATGATTTGGTTTTTATCATACCGGGAATATATCTTCATGAATCTTGGAAATAATTTCCTTGTTTCCACCGAGACCAGTAATTTTTCCCTTCGTCATCACCTTTCTCAAACCCAAGTACTGTACTGTGGATTCTCAAACGACGACTGTGACCCTTGGTCGATGAGTGCACGTACATTGTGCCCTTCTCCGGTTTTGGAGGTCGCCTTCACGAGCGCAGTCGCTAATAATACTTGTTGCTGAACTACGTCCGTCGCAAAACAAGATATTACTGGAGTTGAGTCAGTATTCCCATTACCCTTGCTACTTCCTGCAGACATGGCAACACTCCCGTTGTCGTTACTATGATTGCCATCATTATTAAACTCTGACCCATTTCCTTTAGAATGCAAAAGCGTATGATGATCATTGACATTTAACCTGTGTGCGACACTCTTTGGCCGAATGATTACCACCCATACAATTAAAACATATGTTGTTGTCAAAAACAAACTTATGCCTAACATCCACACACTGTTGTTGGAATTGTTTACAAAACGCAAGCTTGTGTTCATGTGTGCTAAATTACTTGAGGGGCTTGGTTTAGAAGTCAGAAACTCTAGAGCTCTAAACCGAGTTAACAAAAAATCTTTAAATTGTTCATATGTAGGCAATTCCTCTCCGGAGCTAGAAATACTAAATTCCCATTGTCGACGGGTTTCCGGATCTAATTTTAATGTTAAGATGTGTATAATTAAAATGTCCCAACTCTTGATGTCTATACCTAAATTGAGTAATGTAGCCAGGCAACCATCCGTTGTATCTACAATAGGCTTCAAGCCTGATGCCGACTCATTACTTAAGTTCTTTTTACTTAATAGACGTTTCAAGGCATGATTGGAAACAAATCTTTTATTGTCAAAACGTTGTGTAAGCAATTCCCAACATCTATCAAAGTTTTCCTCCTGTATATGTCTCATAATTTCAAAGTCTCAAAATTTGTTCCGCTTCACCAACAAGGCTACTTTTTAAATAATGCAACTTTTGGATATTATCTATGCTACTATTATTAAAAATTAAAGATTTAAATAATTCTTTGAAGGAACACCATTCAGATTAATTTCCTGAGAAAACAGATACCTGTTTTCTTAAATAATGTATGTGTAGTAAATAAATATACATTTATTTTAGGCAATTTTGCTATTGACACTGGTTGCGCAGAATGAGACTACGAGAACTATGTGTTTCAAATTTAGGAAATACACGTTTTAATTCACATTTATATTCCAAATATGCATCCTCCAACTTTTCGTACAATTCACTGGTGGAATACAAAGATTTTTTTAACAGTTCCGGTGCATAATTTTTGGCTAGCTCTTCGTGCCCAGAAGTAAACTTAAGCCACAATTGCTCTAACACTTCTAGTCGTCCCCCTATATATCCCCTTGTTATTCTCTCCTTAGGAGATTTTTTAAAGTTCTGTTTCGCTTTATTAATGCGGCACGCTATGTCATTTTGGAGATTAATAATTGACTCCATTGTGAATATATGGCAACTTTAAATTACAAAAACAAATAAAAAGTTTTCAAATATCACAAGTGTTAGACACTTAAAGGATTTGCTACAAGCACACAAATGTTTGATAAGCACAACTAAAAATACTAGTTTTTAGTAAGAACAATTTTCGATGAAAAACTTACAAGTTTTTTGTTCTTACAAATTTTCACGAAAAAATTACAAGTGTTTGAGCACTTTAAATTTTATTGAAAATTTGGCATGGATTCCCCGTACCAACCGGTTTAGCAACATTATTCTAAGTCTTAATTAGCATGCGCACAATTTTACTAAGTTCTAAATTTAAAAAACAATTTTAAGTTCAAATTCACCAAAATGTTTAAGTTCAAATTATTAAAAAATATTCTAAGTCCAATATTGTTGAATTGAATATTCTATGTTTGAAGAACACTTCACTTTGCACTGATTTTAAAGTAATTAGTTAAATTTAACTCACGATTTTCCTGGTCACTTAACCTTGCGAAGACTCCTGCTTCACACAACCTCGGGCTCCACTGCCCGTGATGTCGGACTCCGCTGCCCGTGCTGTAGGGCTCCACTGCCCTTGATGTCACCACCAGATCCCGTCTCCCTGCTGCAGCGCTCCCTTGCTGCACCTCGCCGGGCTCCGCCTGACAGTCACCACCAGAGGGACTGTCCCCGTAGCAACCAACCGTACTTGGTCGCTTAACTCGTGTTACGCGACAGCGATCCACTGTCTACAAGTTTATCCAAAAATCCGGCTCGAAGGACCATGAAAGAATCTAGCACTGGGGGATGCGGGGGGATTTCGCGTACTAGGAAACGATTAGGAATACTAGGTGGCGTTGTGATGATAAGACAAAAAGTTGTACTGATTCTCATTTATTGCATTGTATGACCTTTTACTTATATACGGTCTGTCGTACAAACGATAAAGTGTTTCAGAAATCGAGATAGTGCCATCTAGTGTCGAGCAGGCGAAACATTTTCTTAATCTTGTACTTAGATGGCACCATTCTTGAATGAGAACTCAGCAACCATCCATAATGCACTGTCACCTATTTGGAAAGGCCCATATAAATTGCCTTATATTTTTTATGTTATATTTATATTTTTTTATATATATTTGTTATGTTATAGTAGTAATGAATACCTATTTTCTAGTATTGTATAAATAAATAAATATAAATATCTTTTAGTAAATAAGTTAAAGATTGCCACTCTATCGCATTAGGCATTGCCTGTAATGATAGCTGTGATGATAATGAATAAATAAATAAATAATAAACATAATATCACCTTACAAATTCTGCACGTAACAATATTAAATTTCACACAAACGAAATTAAAACTGCAACACCTTAATTATTTACAATCTTCATCTTTATACTTGACATAACTTTAACACCATATAACTCAACCTAAGTAAACTTAGCTAACCTAAATTAATCCTTTTTTAAATCACACCTTAATATAAAAAAAAACTCTCAAATACATAATCTAAACTCAATATTATTTTAAGTTACTTTTAAATTATTTTTTTTAATTTTAAGTTACTTTTAATTTATTTTTAAATACATACTTATATAGATATTTACACCCAGATACAGAGGAAAAACATTCCTGTTCGTCACAGAAAAGTTTGAACTGGGTGGGAATCGAACCCACGACTTTCGGTGTAGCAGTCAGGTTCACTAACCTCTAGACCAACCGGCCTGTCAAACATAGCAACTCTGCAACGTTAAGTAGATTTGATTTTCCATAAATAATGCTAGTCTATATGAGGCCCTCGAGCGAAAATGAAATTTAAAATTGGCCCTTCAATTCAAAAGGTTGTTTACCCCTGTCTTAGAGTAAATAATAAATAAATTAAAGTGTGAATAAACAGGAGTGCAACATCAACTATTTGAGTGTAGTAGGCATCTCCAGTGCTGTCATTCGTATGACATTGAGCACCACCAGCTTGGTTCAACGACCATCACGACAACCATACTGATCATCGATGAGCTGGTGAGCTGGTGATCTTGGTAATTTTGGAGCTGTGTATTGACGACATGTTCCACTACGGTCCCAAGCAATGAATTGAGCTGCTGATTTTTGACGCCTTTTCGCCACCTCAGGATGCCAGCCCAATACGGCAAGAACGACGCTTTATTAAAATATTACTAAAACTTCAAGAATACGATGTTCGCATACCTTTATCAACTTCCAGCTGATACCGCGGGTGGTATTTGGAAGCAAGCTGGTGGCAGGGCCTGTCGAGTGGCGCGTCGAGATGCACGAGCGGCGCGACCAGCGGCACCAGCCAGACCAGCGCGGACAATGGCAGTGCTGGAAACACATCACCCATCTGCACAATTCTAGATTTGAAACTCAACTAATTTAAATACACAATTAACAAAACTCACAGTTCGTCGGACAACTCGCTCGAACTGAGAATAAGGAAGGAAATATTGTTTAATGCGATGGTGAGTCACGTACATGTTGTCAGTAAATACAAAATGAGTCGCGTAGGTACGCGGCGAATGTGTGAACAGATCCTAGATGTAGAAGTTATTACATGTATAGTGTATAAAATAAATATCTTTGGACACCTCACACGCGGCCAACTGATACCCTACTAGGCGTAAGCTTATAGAAGTGGTCAAACAACTGAAAAACTTACATATATGTATAATATATATTTTTAAGTATACACTGATATTCGCACCTGGACACAGAACAAACATTCCTACTCATCACGGATCCTCATCATCACTCATCCTCGCTGAATAATTTGAAAAAAAAGCCACACCAGTCAGCAGAAAGCTGGACTGACGACAATTGAATGTCAATAAAAGAGCTCTATAATCATCTTTACTCTAGAAATGAATGTTTAAATCAGAGGCCAAAGCGCGTGTAGCAGTGGTCGCCACGTGCTCGTAGGTGAGAACGATTTACTGTGGACTTTAATAAACAAAAACAGTCATGAATGATTTACTGTTGGTTGTTGTCCTTTAGATAGTAATTTGTAAATCTTGGTGTTATATGTACACAATTGTATATTTTAGTGCAAAATCATTCATTAATATGATGCGTGCGAATGAATGCGTGCTGTTACGAGTCTCGAAGTAGAAGGTTTTTTAAAAAAAAGATTTAATTAGAATTGGGAACAACCGTCTGGCAGGATGATGGAAGTGAGACTGAGGGGTGTGTGTTAGCAACTATTAGAAGTGCATATGCTTGGTGCGGGGGGAGGAGGCTGACTCTGCAGAATCACATGCAATGTATGTATATCCGTAACATCTCCCCGGGGTAGACTAAACATCGGGATTGAAATTCGATGTTTAGGGAAACTACACATTCATCCTAATACTGGGTGATGAGATGTTTTCTGGTTCGGGTTTACGTTTTACGAATTTGACAGGTGTTACAGGGTCAAGTTCCAGGGCCTGTTCTGGAGGATCTGCTGAGGTTGAGGAAATTACCTTGAGAATCCGAAGGGAGAGACGGTTGCTCGTTTTAATGTATAAAATTAATTTATACATACAGAGAACAGAAATAACAATAGTTAAAATTATAATTACAATTGAGTAATGAGCCTCGTATTTTATTATTTGTTGTTGCGAAATTATTTTATCAGTTTCATCGGACATGGACTTTAATTTTGACTTCGTTTCCAATGTAAATATATCTAGATCGATATTTTCGAGTTTCAAAGGGGGCTCATTACTAATTACATTTTTAAACTTATCTAAGTTACAACAAGAGTCTTGAATTATGTTAAAATCAGATTGTGTTACAGTAACGTTTATTTTCAAGTTATTAAATTTTGGTATCAATTTTGTGCTCTTACAATACGCAATACAATTTTTCGGGATTGTTAAGATTCCAGTGCCGATTACATTTGTCTCTATAATTTTAGAGCTTGGGCATTCAATGTAAACTTTATTACCCTGCGATTGAACATAAATCCACCTATTATTATTGAGGGGTTTCCATAAGTCTACGTGTCCGTGAAGAAAGTCAGTATGACACTGTTTCGGTAACACACTTATTACACTTGATAGCAGAACACTTTCACTATTAGGGTGCGCGTTTGTCTGGAACACTGTCATAATGTCGCACATGTACTCCCGGGTATTTATTGCTGTGCATTCCTTGAGCGTTTCCAAATTACAGTATTCAGATTTGTCGTCGGTCATTGCTATGTATTTACTATTAGGTACAATAAAACTAAAAGAAGTCGGTTTTCCGCTAATATGCGGAGTAGGTAATGCTATAGTATGGAACAAATCATATTTCTTTGGGGATACTAATGGCATCCTCAAAATAAAGACTTACTTATTACTTAAACTATAACATAACACACTAGATATATTCATTATGGAATGAATATTACTTAATGCTAAGCTCAGAGGTAACTTATAGTCTACGGGTAAGTATCTATAGTTATCGACGATTTCCTGGTATAACTGAGAAGGTGACAAGACGGCTGGGTGTAAGATGTTTTGGTTAGTCAGCATAACGGCATTCGTGATGTCTTCTATTTGAAATGATAAGGTGAGTATGGAAGCTTCTAAACTAGCTTTTATAATTAATTCGTCGGCAATTTTGGTAACGTTTTTTAACTGTAGAGAGAAATCGTCGATAGCTTTACTGAGGCTGGCTTCATTAATCTTGATTTGATGTAAGGTGTTATTGAACTTAGACAAGATTGTCGATGTTATTAAAATATTATCCTTCATTAATGAACCCAGTCTCTTCTGGTTACTCTCAATGTTCTGTATAGCGTTGTCATATCTGACAGCGTCTTCCTCATCAAGGGTACCAAATATGATTTTGGATAGAGCGCCTATGCCACCTATCCAGGCTCCTCGTTTAGATCGTCTGTCTACCAGATGG
This sequence comes from Asbolis capucinus, assembly GCA_018249125.1. Taxonomy (NCBI): domain Eukaryota; kingdom Metazoa; phylum Arthropoda; class Insecta; order Lepidoptera; family Hesperiidae; genus Asbolis; species Asbolis capucinus. The sequence goes on from DWJZ01002019.1 coordinate 6,746, forward strand.
GATATAGAGGAGTACTCGGATAACATATCGTGATATCTTACAGTCAGGGGTTGCAACATATTCTGACATTCTAAATTAGTTGACGTTTTCATGTTGATCTCACTACATATTATACGAATAGTGCTTAATATGGAATTAATATTTTGAATATGGGGTTCTATGTACGAGATATCAACTGGCGTTACTATATCTAGGTAGCTTACGCGGATTTTGAGTTCACCAATTGGGTCAAAATACACACCGGCGCTCGTGTTGATTTGTTGGACGAATTCTGGGTGACCTTGGGCCAGTATGCTGTAAGGAAAAGAGTTACTGAAGAGGTTTATGTGTTATGAAGGTTACGTTGTATTTATTTGTGTTTTCAGTTTATACATAATATCGAATAAGGTAACATAGGATAAGTTGTTTTATTATTTATTATAATTTATTTATTTATTTTAGGTTATTGTTTCTGGGGAATTTACATGTTTGACTTCGTCAAAATGATGTTTTACATGACGTCTATTTATAAGCAAAGATAAGGTGTGGTTGCCATGTACCTTTACAACTTTGTATGGGCCCTTCCACACAGGTGATAAAGCTTTGCGTAATCTGAGATGGTTTTTCAGCATTACAAAATCACCGACATTATATTTTACAGGGCGGCTACGAGAGTCGTAATACTTTTTTGAATTTATTTTAGACCTTTGAATGTATTCCAATGCTTTGTCACGGGTATGCTTTAACCTATGTTGTAACATTTTTACGTATTCTGGGTAAGTAGTGTTGCCGTCACTATATATTGAATTTGGTATATATGGTTTATGTCCTAGTAAAAGCTCATAAGGGGAATAATGTGTGGTCGAATGTACTGCTGTATTGTAAGCTAACATCGCTGTATAGACGTAACGAGGCCAGTTATCCTGGTTCTCGTTAATATAGGGTCTCAAATACTCTTTCAGGGTGGAATGCGATCTTTCTAGTGCACCCTGCGTTTGCGGGTGATAAGGCGTGGACCATAGTTGTTTGATCTTCAGGAAGTCGCACGTTTTCTTAAACAATTCAGCTGTAAAGTTTGTACCTTGATCAGTAAGAATATGTTTTGGTATGCCAAAGAGTGATATGAAATGAAGAAGACATTCGCAGGATTCTTCGGCTGTATTAGAACGGAGTGGATACGCTAGAGAAAATTTTGTGAGGTCATCTTGCATAGTTAAAATGAACCTAAGTTTGGCTGAGCCGGATTCAGGTAAAGGATCCACGATGTCGATGGATAACGTTTCGAATGGAGATGTGGAGGTTGTAGTTATTACCATTGGAGACCTATTAGTTCGGCGCAAGGCTTTGTTGGTTTGGCATGAATGACATTTTTTAATATAATCTTCGATGTCACTTCGTACACTCTTCCAATAAAATTTCTCCCTAATACGATTCAACATTCTATTAGCACCTAAGTAACCCGCGATAGGTATATCGTGATTTTCTTTCAGGATTTTCGGGATCTCACTCATTGAAGGATATATAATGTTATGATGATATATATGTATCTCTATATTAGTTCCATCAAATAAGTAGCTAAACATATTATACATATATTTTTACAAAAGAATGTCTATCAAACGGATTTTTAAAGTCTGATGTACCGATGTTAGTTATAGTAGGATAGGACATCATTATTTCGTCGCGAGTATATTTTAAGGACTTAAATATATCTTGATAAGAGTTATCATCAAAATAGTGTACTTTAGTATATAGGAAAAGGTAAGTTTTATTTTCAATGGTAAGAGGTAAGAAAGTATGTTGGGATCGTTCTAATTTCAAGAATTCATCGCGATCGGGTTGCGGACAGTTGTTCAGCACTTCTTCGACGTATGGCATAGATTCATCCATATCTATCGAGGTAGGTATAATAATAAGTTTATGCGCTCCTTTTAGGAGGTTTTCGTTATGTTCCGATATGGAAGTGTCATATGATCTCGTAGGAGACCTTAGGAACTGGCTGTACGACTCATCACGTGGAGATAAATTCTCAGGTCGCGTAGGAGTTTCCTGAGGAGGTTCATCAGGTGTATTTATCGTTTCAGGGTTCAGCTCGTCGAGTAAAGGTGAGGTTTCAGGTACCGGAGCAGTTTCCGGATAAGATTTATCGGTTATTTGTTTTGTTTCAGGATCTACGTTGCAATCTGAAGGTAAGTTTTCAGGTTCTACAGGGGATTTAGTAATAGGCTTTTTAGGTTCAGTCATTGTTCCAGGATTTTGTCTGCTGGTAGAGGGTTGTGGTTCACTCTCAAAAGAGTTTAGGAAGTCCATGACTTCATCTTCAATTTCAGGGTTTATGAGGTCTACATCTAAGCTAGACGGCGGTGAAGACATGACATTTTGTAGGTCGCTAATGGCTTCGTTAAGTGTACTCGATTCTAGTTGTAAGTTTTCTTCGTTAGTGTTAAGATTTTCAGGATTTTGTTTATTTTTGTTTTCAGGATATATAGGATTTACTGGGTACCTAGAAAGAGCGTCAGCCGCGGAATTTAAATTTCCCTTTCGATATATGATTTCGTAATCATATTCTTCTAGCTTTAACCTCCATCTCTGAAGTTTACTACTAGGGTCCTTGTGGTTAAATAACCATTTTAAAGGTCGATGATCCGTGACTATGAAGAATTTATGTCCATAAAGGTAAGGACGAAATGTCTTACAACCATACAATATAGCCAATAGCTCTTTCTCGGTCGTACTGTAGTTGGTTTCACTTCTATTAAGTGTACGCGAAGCGAATGCTACCGGTTGATCCTTACCAATAGATCCTTGTGAAAGGACTGCGCCTACCGCATAGTTAGAGGCATCACAAGTAAGTATAAAAGGCTGAGAGAAATCAGGATAAATAAGGAGTGGAGCAGTAGTTAATTTATGTTTAAGTGTATCGAAGGACAATTGTTGTTGGTTTTCCCATCGGAATAGTATATCCTTTTTCAAGAGATGAGTGAGGGCTTTTGCGGTTTTGGAGAAATCTGGAATAAAACGGCGATAATATGAAACAAGACCTAGGAACGACTTTATATCTTTTGGAGTTTCAGGAATTGGAAATTCAGTTACAACTTTGACCTTTTCAGGATTGGGCTTAACGCCTTGTTCGGTTATTACATGACCGAGATAATAGACTTCGCGTCGAAGGAACTTACACTTGTCAGGCTGGAGTTTGAGGTTGAAGTCTCGAATTCTTTGAAAGATCGTTGACAAATTACAGATGTTAGATTTCAGATCGTGACCATAACAAACGACATCATCGAGGTACACAAAACGTCGAATGCCCTGAAGGCCGGACAGTACAGAGTTCATGAGCCTCTGGAAGGTTGACGGGGCGTTTTTAAGGCCAAACGGCATTCTTGAAAATTGGAAATGTCCTTCTGGGACTGTAAAAGCAGTTTTGGGTTTGTCTGCTTCGTTCAATTCGATCTGGTGGAATCCTGATGCCAGATCTAGCGTGGAAAAGTATTTGCTGTTTCCAAGTTGGTCCAGGATTTTTGTGATTTGAGGAATAGGGTAAGTATCACCGATCGTCACGTCATTGAGTTTACGATAATCGATGACAACTCTCCATTTCTGTATGTTAGAGGCATCAAGCTTTTTAGGCACAACCCAAATGGGTGATGACCAAGAGGAATCTGAAGGCTCTATGATATTTTGCTCAAGCATTTTATCAATTTGTTTACGAACTTCGGCCTTGTGCACTTCAGGAAATCTATATGATTTTGTGTGTATTGGGATATTTGTTGTCGTTTTAATTTCGTGTTTCAAAGCATTAGTATGTGTAAGGTTTTCTCCGGGAAGGTGAAATATATCAGAAAAATCGGAGCACAATTGTACGAGAGCATCTCTCTCTTCTCTATTAAGATGAGAAATACGCAGCAGTTTTAATACTTCATCTGTGCGTCTAAAACTATCCTCCGAGATATTTATATGATTAATCGGTTTTAAGTTCAGTGGTTTAAACTCTAATGGGTCTACGTGTTCTAGTTTAAGGTTTAGGTTAGATTTTAGAGTAACAGGTTTTTCAGAGGTATTTACAAGGGATATATTTATTCTATTATTATTTTTTACGCGTACTATACTGTTAGCAATAAGGAGAGTGTCTGAGAGTTTTTGATCAAGGACTAAGCCTTCTTTTATTTCAGGATTTGAAACTGAACACTCGATGATAGTCTGGGTCCTAGCCGGGATTATATAAGGAGGGTCATGGAAATATAGTTTAAGGGGGGACTTACCGATGTGGAGAAGGTTATCATTATAATTTATATTACAATTGTGAGCATTAAGCATGTCGGATCCGATAATACCATCATACGGTAAATGTATTGAATCAATGACATGAAATTGATGTGATACTTTAGACTTAGGAATTAGTAATTTTAGTTGGAAATGGCCTCGAGTTTTAATAGATTCCTCTGTGGAGTCGATGCCCTTCAACTGAATAGTTTCTTTAACGAGTTTAGGATGTCTATCCAAGCATGAGTATTTCAAAAGACTTACAGAAGATCCTGAGTCGACTAATAGGGATAACGGGGTTTCCGATACAGACGAATCGACTAGCACGTGAGGTAGTAAGGTTTCGGAAGGATCATTAGTTATCTCATAAACGTTGGACCTTGAAGGATTTGGACACGATTCTTTATGAACAATATTATGTTGCACGGATATAGAAGGTTTTAGCAGGGCGTCTTGAAGCGAGTCCTGCGTTGGCTTAGTATTAGGATTAGGGCAACATCCATGTAGCGGAGTTATCCTGGATATAGAAGGTTGATTCGTGGTGCCAGTTATAATATTCCGAGGTCCCGTACGGCACCGGGACGAGACGATTATTCGTTTTTTGACTCGGCGTCAACAGTATCGTAGCCTTCCGCAGGGTTTTCTACGTAGTCATAGCTAGTAGCGGCTTCATGAGAAACAAAATTAACATGTTGAGTCACAGGTTGATTCAAATTTTTGAAACGGTTGTTATTGAATTCCCTCTTTCGGCATTGTTCTAGAGTATGCCCCGGATTTTTGCAGTAGCGGCAAAATAGATTTACAGGGCGATTATCGTTGATGGATCTATTTGGAAAGGAATTAGGTTTTTGAGGGGGACGATGAGTATTAGGAAGTTGCGGGTTTTGGTAACGACGTATAGGTTGGGCATTAGATGGACGAGGGGCTTGTTTATACAGAGATTGTTGGATTTTCTCTTCAGATATGGCCAAGTTTATGGCTTCATTCAACGTCCTAACCGATTTACACCTGACAATATTAGAGATACGGGGTGTCAACCCCATTTGAAAGTGATGTAAAGCCAGCTCTTCCATCGCTGCTGTTCTGCCTACCATCTCGCGATTTTTATGACCGTGTGAAATCGATATCTCGGTTAATAATTGAGACAAACACGTCTCGATCCTCAAAGCATACTGACTTACGGTTTCATTTATTTGCTGTTTACATTCTTGCAAATCCATTAGGAGATGGGCATAGTGCTTCCTCTCGCTAAATTGTGTTTTGAGGAAGTCTTTGAGTTGATGCCAGTTGGTAAACTCCTTAATAGAGCAGGCGGTTTCCGCCTTACCCTGAAGTTGACAAAGTATGTATTTAAAAAGAATGTCTTTTTGGGAATCTGAAGCCAATTCGTAGGCATTGTTGCAATTAACGAGGAAAGAATTAAGTTTTTCCCTGCAACCATCATATGGTTTTATGAATTTGAGGAGGGTTGAAAGGTCAATCTCTGATTTAGGGGCGACCGGGGTCGAAATTTTCTTTTTCGTTATAGATCTAGTTGAGGGTCCCTGATAAGGGGGGCCTAGGCCTTCTTCCTCTGTGTCGGTTACAGCGATTTCGGGCTTTTCAAATTTGGTTGGGCTGTGAGTCATTATGGAGTCGGTGATTAGTTAAATACAAATAATTAAGTAAAGGATATACAAATATGAGTGCTAAAATCTGAAATAACACAAGATAAATGCAGAATATCTAGAACGAGATACACAATAGTTTTACAATACACAAAAATAATAGCAATGGCCAAAGATAATATTAAAATCACTCACAGGAATGCGGACAGCACAATAAGAATATGCATAGTTATCTTGGTGTTCCTGCAGGTGTCGGCCTTGTGAGCGGGTTGATAAGACACAACTCGTCGCGTTGGCGGGAAGTTGCACCGGTCATAGCGCTAGATAGCGCGTAACGCTGGATGCAATTCTGGATAAAGACCGGCTGCAGCACAGACAGTGCACAGCGGAGGGCCTTTCAGGAACTCTTCCAACACAGACGTATAAAGTGACCGGGATAAGGCTTATACACAGACACACACTCGCGTCGTTTTTGCTTAAAAATTGGCAGATGTTGATACACAGACACACACTCGCGTCGTTTTTATTTTAGGATTCGGAGACGTTACCGGGGACTCTACTGAATCCCTTTACGCTGCCACCAAATGTTACGAGTCTCGAAGTAGAAGGTTTTTTAAAAAAAAAAATTAATTAGAATTTGGAACAACCGACTGGCAGGATGATGGAAGTGAGACTGAGGGGTGTTTGTTAGCAACTATTAGAAGTGCATATGCTTGGTGCGGGGGGAGGAGGCTGACTCTGCAGAATCACATGCAATGTGTATCCGTAACAGTGCGATAGAAAAGTGCGTGTCACGTGAGGTGACTACGAGAAATGTTTAGTCCAGTGTGCAGTAACAACCGCTAAGTGTACAGAGGGGAGGGAGGAGGATACCCAATTACACATACACTAGCAGGTACTAACGCGAACGGTCAGCAATTTAACTAACTCTGAAATTCAAGTGTTATGACAAATGGGCTTTTCTTAGCGGTAAACGCGCTATTTTGTGTAATCGGGTATATAATTCTGTGGTTGTCAACTTCAGACAAGTTTGATTCTGCCCTCCTCTAGTTGCAAATGTGATAATCTTTTTTCAAATCGGACAAGTAATTTAAGAGCCTATTCTCCTCAAACAAATAATTACATCTTTCTTCTTTATAATGTTAGTATAGAGTATTCCTCCTACGATAAATTTTGCTAATACAGTATTAGGTAAATTCATTAGACGTAAAACATGTTCCAGCGTCAGATATTATCCTAGGGTTCCCAAAAATCTTTGAAATGTGTTCCAGCTCTTTAATTACATTAGACGCACTTGTAAAGCGAACAGCGGAAATGAAGACAATTTTGGCAAATGCGTCGATAACGACCAATAAATAATTGTTGTTTTTCACCGTTTATATAAAAGGTCCTAAATGGTCAATTAAAAAGAGTGTGGAAGGGCATATATTGACAGAGGATATAATTCCGCTTCCTTGGGGCCCCCTTTACAATTTCTTTCTATTAACAAAAAAACTTTTGGAGCTTTTCCATCATGAGCTTGTACTTAGCTTCATGTGGGCTCCAGATAACTGTATTACTTTCTACATTGCTCCGTACAAAGCTGTTATATAACAGCTTTATAGCTATACTGTCCAGGCAACACGCATGTCGCAACACAAACCCCAACGTCCTGTAGGCCTTAGTACAAATGTATGCAATATAGTCATTGAAACGTAAATGGCCTCTTATCGGTACACAGGTCCTTAACTGATGAGCGAAGCTTAAGTTCCATATTACCCAGCGTGTAGCTAAAGGAGGTGGGGATTTGTTTACGAGTGAGTGTCAAAACAGAGCACTTGCTTTCATTGTTTCATTTTTAGGTCGTCTACAAATAACAGACATTCAGCCGTACTTGCTACACTAGGTAGGTCATTTATAATATAAGGGCCCCAAATTTGAAGCTTGACCGATTCTCAAAAAGGTAAAATACGGCTCAGAAATATTTCTACAATACTGTACATACTGCCTCCAGTTCTGGAGGCAGCAGGAGAAAAACTTAAGCAATTTTGGAGAGAATCCGCCAGCAGCAAATTTTTGGAGAAGAATATTGTTGTCCACCGTATCAAACGCTTTTCGATAATCGAAGTATGCTGGATCAACTTGGAAACCTTGGTCGACCGCCTTCGTTGTATAAGTCCAAAGGGACAACAAGTTTCATGTGGTAGATTTCTTTCTCCTAAATCCTTACTAGGATTCCGTAAGATGGCATTCAATTCTTTCTTTGATTCATTGACAAAGTACGGATTCGAATAACCTACCAAACACAGATAACACGGCTATAGGTCTATAGTCATGTACATTTGACCCAGAACTACTCTTTGGAACAGGAACTGCACGGGCAAGTTTCCAGATTTCTGGATAGGTGCATTCACATTAAATATTTATAGCGGACGCTCCGCGAAAACCGAACCACGGTTCTTAACAGTATACGGCGGTTTGCCGTCGGGTCCCCGCAGAAAGTTTTTGTTTAATTTTTTTTAACGAAAGTTGTATATCTTCGCTTGCAATAGAGTCAATATCTATGACAGTCCCCAAATTAGTTCCCGAAACTACAGTATATTCGCCTCAACAAAGTTAAGCTTTGGCGGCTCTTTACTGTATACTGAAGTGGTCCGCAGACCACTGAACACGATGTGTATTGGACGGAGTTGTGCCACTGGCTAATACTAACCTATTTCATTTTTAATCGTACATAACTCCAAAAACTTGATGGATTAATTCGTTTATCCCTCTCCATACGTACTTTGTAAGCTTGGAAGTTCACCCTAATGCTCAACTTAGCAAGTGATCTGTAAAAGGAAAACCTACTTCGATAGTAACGATGTTTAGTTTTTTAAGCAACCGATGGTATGTTGCTTTAATTTTTGTGTTGCATCTGGTTTCAGGCGAGTACCACACGGGGTATTTACACCGAGGTTGTATCGCTAAACGCTGTTAACTTGATACACTGTTATCTAAACAGTTATTAAGCAAGTTATACAATTTGTTCACTATTGAGTTCGGATCAGTTAAAGAGTACAAAGACTTCTAATCCGTCGCCGCAATGTTTGCGTATAAAGATCGTACATCCGGTTTATAAAAATCCCATTCAATGCAAGAACCCATCTCGGTCGAATGCTCAAACTCCTTGTATAACTGACGATCTATTTGTATTTCGAGCGCTGGATGATAGGCGTCGGGGATGGTGATTGTTTCGACCGCCTTTTGCACTTGTAACCGCCCAGCGCCTCAGTGACAAGGACCAAGTCTAACATACCGTTCTATTTATTACAAATGTTGTTGCCGTAATCTGCAGCACGCCAGGAGACACTCGAAACTCGCTATAATTGAACTATTAGCAGAATTTAGGTTGAAATCTCCACATATTAAGAGTTGTTTATATTTGGAACATACAGATTCAATGCAATTAAATATTGAAGTGTAATGGTCCTCTTCCGTATTGGGCGGTATATAAACGCTAATTAATTTAGTTAGTAAATTAGATCTTAAGTATAAAGCAACACATCACATACAGTACTTGTAGCTTCGCCGGGATCCACGTGCTGAATATCATACTTGGCGACTGTTATGATGGCAACGCCACCTCCTCGCCTGTTACCGGGTCGGTCACAGCGAAAAATATGGTCTCCTTGTGGAATAACCCCAGCATCGCTAATGCTTCCATTGAGCCAGGTTTCTGATAACATCAGCACATCTACTGCACAAATTTCTTATGAAATATGATGAAGCTTGGTACGTAATCCTCTCACATTATGGTTGTAAATTATTATTTTCTTACTACGAGGTGCTCTTCTGAATCCTTGCACTCTTGGAGTCTGCCTAATACTGAAGATGAAATGGGCTTCTTTAACAAAACCACTCATTTATTTCAGTATTCGATAGCCAGTTTTTCGCACTCATAAAAAAATTGAAAACGCTTTCCGGTACGGGTACGCAGAAGGAAGCATAAAATGATTGTTTAAGTTAAGGTTTTTCAACATTATACGGGACCACTGATGTCATTTTTTCATCATATACGCTTACAGTTTTTCGACTGAAGTATCTGGATGTAGTGACCACACGTGAATACTACACATTTTTTCTACACCCGCCAAGTCATGATCGATGTCACCTGTACCATGAATAACTGGACGTCTTTGCTTACGTCGTTGAACAGTTGTTTGCTCGGCTAAGTCGATCGCTGCGACTTCTCCTTGCCTGTTCGATGAATCATAACGTGTAGCGCCTTGTATACGGACCGACAAGAGAATTAATTTTTAATTCCAATAGTAGAACTATTCCTTGTATAACTGTTACAACAAACACGTCCGTCACGGTCAAGTGCGCGCGCGTCCTCCTCTTTTTCATTGATCGCGTCCTCCTCTTGATATTGAAAGCGTTCGATTGTTTTATCAAGTGAAAAGTGACCACCATCGTCATGGTTGCACTATATAATCTGCCAGATAAATATCTTTGGGACCACCCACCTGCGGCCTCGACTTGTCCTTCGGTGAAATTTGTAACCCACTAACGTAATCGTTGTTTGTAAACGTTGGTCTGTTCGGCCTCACCAGACTGTAAAATATTTTTAATTTTGACTAAGTTTGTATCTTGGAGTTGTACTGGAAGTAACCAGTCTGATTCTGCTATTGATAGGATTAATTATTCCCCAGATTTCTCCCCACATGTTTCTGCTTAGAGCATCCACATGTTGCATGCGATGACCGTTTCTATGGTTAATTTTATACGAAAATTCTTGCGTCGCTAACACCCACCAAGCAATTCTAGGTATGATATCTTTCTTCCTTAATGCAAAGCGAACAGTGTTACAGGCCGTAATATTTTAAACTTCGATCCTAATAAATATAATCTAAACATCTGCATTGAGCAAATGGTAGCCAAAAGTTAAAGTTCAAAGGAGTGATACTTCTTTTCGTTGTCTGTTGTAATATTTAAATTAGTTTTAATAAAATATTTTAGATTTTTTGTAATTTCAATATGAAATCTACTTCCTCCCTGTGTATAGGACGCTTCACAATATATTGCTGAATGACTAAAGTATAGTCTTTCATTTTGTAATTTGTTTAGGTTATTTTAAGCATGTAAATATTGTTCATTCTATGAAATACGTAAGCTTTATTAATTTTGTATTATTTAATTTTTATTACAAAGTCATTCAATCGATCCACTTATTAGATAGTACGAGAAGCCTCTTTATTTGAATACAATACTCGCTTATCGGTACAACGGCTATCAATGTACGGGTTGTCGATACATCGATGGTCACCATTCATGCGAAGTGCAGCGGGCCGAGGCGGAGTTCGGAGTGTGTGTTCCCTCTCTACATTGTGCTCGTGTCGTCTCAGTTGTTGACAAGGAATTGACAGGCTTCATTAAGACGCGGATTGAGGTGGCATGTGAGGATACAGCATGGACAACAGAGAGAAGTGGATATGGTATGTGGGCGTCAAGGCGACCGACGATATGAGGGGTTACTTGCATCTCATATTTTTCCCGTCTCAGTGCTTAAATGACACTGCGGCTCGTCGGGTGTCGTTTGCGTGGAGTAAAATGTTCGTAAACCACCGTTTACATGCCTTACTTTTTATGTATAAAAATGATAGCAGAACAAATTATTTATCTAATTGAGGTGTTTTCTGCCATAGGTTAATACATTATTATTTATATTTATGTTGAAATTATTAAAATTCAACAAACAAAATTTGTCAAAAGACAGTCATTTACGTTCAAAAAGCCTCTTAGTAATTTTGTAATAAAGTTCTCTTTAATTTGGCAGCGGCAGTTCTACTCTAATATTATTGTCTAGAACATTCTTTGCTTACGGTGCTACAAAAATACCTCAATAGGGAAATCTTTTTATTATAGTAAATTTTGTGACAGTTACCCAAAAAATAAAGGTTTACCATTTGACAATATAATGACTATAATAATACTTTGTTTAAATAATAATAATCGAAAATTTTGTGAATGTGAGCCAACTACTCAATATATGAATAACATAATTGAATTAATTAATCTTTAATTTTTCAGTATATTAATCTTTCTCAAACCGATCTAGGAACCTGTGATATCTCTAAATAAACACTAATCATTTATTTTGCCGCTTGTCTGTTCTTAAAATAGGGCTACAATTTCCGATCAACAATCAACAGATGTCGATCGAAGGCTACAATATGTTATGTTAACCAAGTCGAGATCAGACTTTGATAACACTAGCCAACAAATTGCCGGGCTGCAATTTTTTGATCTAAGGAAGTAAAAATAAATTAATATAAAAAATAATTTTCAATACCGAGACGAAGTAAATAAAAAACACTATCATGCAGTGATATATCGACAACGTAGTAAAAGCAACAGGCACAACACTAGGATGGGTTTATTTGTTTACACAAAAATATACTTTATGCCTAACACTTTATTAATAATTTTGTAGATACAAATAACCTTTTGACATATTTTGTCATTCAAATTAGCTATATTTAATCCATCTGGCGTTAAGTAGCAGTACTAATACAACCAAAGCGCAAGTCAATATCAATCTTATTGAGAGTGACATCAATATTATAAAAATGAGAATGGGTTGCTACGAGTATGTTCAGTCAATCCGTCGCGCGGGCAGTAGAACCATTCCAAAATTATAATATTTCTACTTGATTGACGTACTAAGACGGTAGAAAAGTTATAGAATTTACTAATTATAATTGTTGGTCTTACGGTTCATTTTTAAAATGAAATACCGAATTTATTATAATACTTTATGAAAGGTAGAACTAAGAACCAATAAACGTTATTTGTTAGCGGTAGTCAATGTCATTAGTAATTTGCTTGTGTTCATTCGGCTCGCGCCGCTCCCGTACCAACGGACACGTATACCATTTCCACTTCTCTCTTTATTCCTTGGGATACATATCATGTTCGTGGGCTCTTCGTTTGTTTTCATATTAAGTAAGGATTGTAGAAATTTTTTCGATGTATTTATTTGCAACATAATATTTATTGTAATATATTTGTAGTTCCTTCTACACTGATTGGAATGTTATTAAAACTATGAAATAACATAGATATTGTTCATTAAAAGTTATAAATAAAACACATTTGAAAACATAATTTATTGTGTCTCTCGCCATAAGTTGCCGCAAGTCAGTCCAGTATCACGGCGGTTCCAATTTGTCAATTCGCACTGATCAACATACTGCACGCACTCCTACACAATCCAATAACCCTTTACAGACAATCAATTCTTTTTATAGTAAACTTAAAGTCTATACAGTTAACAATATTAAAAATAGTACCTGACACCGAAGTCACATAAATACAATTAAATTATAAAAACACTGTACAGCAACAAATGAAAGTAGCTACAAGTTGACTAGATCGCTGGGGAATGTAGTAGAGGTCAGGGGTAGCGGGGGTCGGGCGGCTCGGGGGGCGCGGGCAGGAAGCGGTCGGAGTCGCGCGGCGCCGCGTCGCTCAGGTACGTCGTGTCTGTGGCCTGCGACTGCGACGCGGGCGCGCCCCACGACACCCAGCGCGCCTGCGACACAATTCATAGCATCAGGTAGGAGACAGTATCTCTGCCATCACGTCACCGCATAGTGTCAAGTTTTTATAATAAGAAGTATTTAAAGGTTTCATTCTGATCGTAAAGGTAATGGGACTATACCTACTTGCGTGGCCTACACTTATAATACAAGACAATAAAAAAAGGAAGAACTAAATCCTATCGGAAATCAATAACGTAACAACATGGGAGCAAACTTAGTAGTGTAAAAATTCATAGTTATAGAGACATTTCACGTTACGCTAACGTCCGTATTTCCTGAAACAGGTTTACCTGAGCGCGGTCGGGCGGCAGATGCCATGGCGGGTCACCGAGCGGCAGCGCGTCGAGCGGCGCGTCCAGACAGGGCTGCAGCAGGCGCGGCGCCGCGGCCAGCGCGTCCGCCAGCTCTGCTGCAGCGGGTCGCGCCGCGCGCTCGCGCCGCCAGCACCCCAGAATCAGATCCTCCCTGTCCACGACCACTATCTCAACATCATGTAACAACTCCTGCATCCTAACAACTTCTATATTTTCCTTCACCGAATTTTTTCCCAACTGTATGTCGTGATAGTTAAGTATATTCTTTTTGTAATAAAAACTATCTGATTGTGGATGGCCTGCCGGGTCGGTGGGTAAAAGAAATATACGTCTTAACTGCCTGATGTTTTATTAGCGACTGG
>DWJZ01002020.1:0-20831 GCA_018249125.1 Asbolis capucinus
AGGCCGGTTGGTCTAGTGGTTAGTGAACCTGACTGCTACACCGAAGGTCGTGGTTTCGATTCCCACCCAGGTCAAACGTTTCAGTGATGAACAGGAATGTTTGTTCTTGTGTCTGGGTGTATATATCTATATAAGTATGTATTTAAAAATACATTATATATGTTTATCAGTATCACCATAGTAAAAGCTAACGCTTAGTTTGAGGTCAGATGGCGGTGTGTGACTTGTACAAAAGATATTTACCTATATTTATAAAATATATTTATTATTAGTTTGCCACGGGTCAAATGTTGCTAGCTTAATTACATTACGGACCAGAAAATTTTCTTAAAATTTTCTTCCTGATGACAATGCGTTTTTATGATAAGCATGACCTGATACTACTACGTTCAAGATTGGCTCCAGACAAGGGAACTCCCCAACGGTTAACAATACAGTTTTTAAATCAGGTATATTCTTTGTATTATGAATCTATAATTAAAGCATGGTTTTTAAATGTTTTTAATAAACCTTGTTTTGTTTTTTTTTATTTATATTGCGGACTTGGAGCAGCCGAACGAGCTGCCACTGCGTAGGCCAGCACTGAAAATCAGTGCAACCGAGTGCTGGACCTTTTCAGGGGTTACTATTTTTTTTTTTTTAATTTTTGTGTTTAGTGTGTAATTCATCCGAATAAATGAATTTCTTTCTTGCTTGCGTTATCGTGGCCTGTATAATGAAAATCGTGCTCATTAGTGGGCTATAGGTTCAAGCCGTAACCTTCATTAAAATCGCAAATTACTAGTGTATTTATAACAATTACATATTAATAAAGTTACACAGCAGTTTGTATGTATATACATCACAACATCTGTTAGTTCTGACGATCTGTCCAATCTTATCTTAACTGATAACTTGTATTTATTAGGTAACTTGAGAGTACATATTAAGAAACAATTAGAATTCATGCACGTGTAACCTTGAAGAGAGAGTATGAAGCAATTAAAATATCTATAGTCAGTTACTCTCATTCGTACAAAATTTGTAAACACATCTCTTGAAGACAATGTGACAGTTTTGTTAAATAATCATTTAAAAAAAAACGGACCTCAAATGCCTCCCTCAAGTAATACAATAAAACTATAATTGCCAATGTAGTCGCAATCGGTTAAACACGCAAGATTAAAGCTAACTCAAAAACTGTCCGTGAGATGTCGCTCAAAATTACATGAAATTATGCGGCAAGTACTAGCTTTTGAATTAAAAATGAATCATCAAAATTGGTACACCCAATAAAAAGTTATGAACGAATATTAAGAAAAACAGAAAAAAGCTAATTACTCAAAAACCAGTCATCGGATGTCGCTCAAAGTGACATGAAACTACCGGAAAAGTATTACATTTTAAATTAAATAACAAAAGCCCTAGTCGCCCCTACAATTTTTGAAAGCTTCCCTCAATTTGTATAGGATACCATCATCAGATCCTGGTTTCCTTATCATGGGACCAACCTGTCGTATCTCCTTTCCAATAAAAAAATTAAAATCGGTTCTTAAACGACGAAGTTATCCGCGAACACACGTAAAAAAAATTATATATACGGTCGAATTGAGAAACCTTCTTTTTTTCAAGTCGGTTAAAAAACCGTCACATTACATGTATAACATGCGAATATCTTGGGCCATAATAATTTTTCAAGATTTGACCCGAACACTTAACAACCGAACAAGCAAATATCATCTCAACCCATCACAGCCCACTATTGAGCACGGGTCTTTTCTCTGAATGAAAATTTTTGCCATACAAACTCGACAAATTTGTATGGAAAAAATTCCAGATCGAACTTCTAGGGAATGTGGGAGAACATTTTCCCTACTTATACCATGGCTTCAACCTTCCGATGGCCCACTACTTCGCACTGGTCTCTTCTCATGCAGTTGAGACCTAGAGCAAAATCCACACTGCTAAAATACGAATTGGTGGAGGAGTTAGCGGCCAACCCGTGTCGGAAGGTTTTATGGGCTTCCGACATGGCATAATGGTCGAAATTCAACGAAAAAACCAGGACCTACGACTTTACGTGCCCTCCGAAGCACGGAAGTGTTCATGAAATTTTTCGAACCAGCAGTCACCCATCCTCCAACCGACCGCGCCCGCTGTTGCTTTACTTTTTCGATCTTCCCAACGAAACAAGGCGCAGAGCTACGCTACCGTAAAAAAAATATAGTTAATAAACAAAAACCATATGTTTTGTTAATTACCCTAAGAAAACAAATCGTTGAAACACATTAAAGGTTACTGGCCGATTTTCATAAACACTCATTAAAAATACAGAAATAACTGAAGTAAATGAACAAGCTCTGGTAATACGGTTTTCAGTACAATCTATTTTTAGAAACAGTATTTATTGTACGAGCTGTTTCTCGTCAGCGTTATACAGCCGACAACCTGTCCCCCATGTTCTTCACAGCCACAACGATGTTCGTAGACGATAAAGAAAGTTAAGCAACAGTACTTTGGGATGAGCGACAACTAGAGACATTTTTTATTATTTTACACAGAATATGTTAATGCATCGATTCTACCTGATGTTAAGTGGCAATGACGTCTAAGATCTTGGACACTAACTCAATCTACACTAACTAAAATGCCTATTCACTCTTCTCTTGAAGACTCCCATATCGTACTTAAGCGGGAACACCGACGCATTCAAGTTATTCCACTTCATTCTGGTACGCATAATAAATGACGAAGAAAACCGCGTCGTTCGGACCGGCGGGATGTTCTCGACATAAGGATGGATACCTGCTGTACTCCAGGTTTTTCGATGGAAAAAGGGGGACGGGAGGATAACGTGGAACAAATGCTTCACACACACATTTACACCTGTAATGAGAACTCCCAGGAGTCCAGGTTTCTTCACGATGTGTTCCTTCACCGTAGCAAGTGACAATCAACTTTTAATATGCACACTTTGAAAATAGAGGAGCGAATCTGGACAGCATCTATGACCAATTCAAGCTATCTACGATCGAATCTGCGCAATGCGGTCTAAGCAATAAGACTAGTGGTTAAGAATTCGGCCTCCTACTCTGGGGGTCCAGGCTCGAATTCCAGGGCGCGCATTTCTGACTTTTCGGAGTTATGTGCGTAATAAGCATTTGAATGTCAGTCCCTACAACGGTGAAGGAAAAAGTCGTGGGGAAACCTGTATGCCGGGGAGTTTGCAAAACTCAAAGGTGAGTGAAGTCTGCCAACCCGCACTTGGCCAGTGTGGTGGACTACGGCGTAACCTTCTCATTCAAAGAAGATGCCCGTGCTCAATAGTGGACCGTGATGGGTGGAGTTGATGACCATCGAATTTTTTGGCTATCCATGTGCTCATTAACCAGTTGAGCCTTAAATTTTAGAGTACTCTTTCACCATCGTAAGACTGACGTCATCACTATTAGCGTGTTGGTTCAGACCAAATCAGATATGCTCCATTCGAAATGACGCGTAGGTGGAATTGCAAAATATGATCGTATCTCGCAAATACTTGGAAGGCGACACAGATATTCAATTTTACATGACCACTCCTGGTCTTATTTGCTTTGATTAACAGGATCTTACAACCTAACTAATTTAACGAACATCAGCTCAACTGCGTACAGTAAATGTGTGTCGTTGTAAAAATGTAATGAGGACATGGCATAGTTTGATGGTAAACGTAGTTTTAAGTGAAGTTTTTGACCAGTACGTCGTACCTTAGTTATGAAAAGAACTTGGCTATAGTGGATTCTGTAAGTAGCAGGTTGGGATGGTGGCAAATTTTATGAGGGCTTCCGTGCTTCAGAGGACACGTAGAAACAGCTGTTAGATTGCAAACGCTCAGGCTTTTAGGTGGCCTTTCGGTAGCATAAAAACCTCCGACATTTGGCCAATAACACTTTCACCAATCCGCATTGAAACTGCGTGGAGTATGCTCCAGCCCTCCTCAGTCATGTGGTTATAATCTTCCGTAGATGTGGGCTATTTTTGGATTAAAGTTTGCCATCACCGGTTTGAAGCCTGATAAGTTACCCAAAGCCTATTTATTGACCATATAAACTATAATGAAAATTGTTCCAATATCTCAGTCATTTTACTACATATTTAGTATTTGGGGTACACACAAATGTGTGTATAAGTTTGTGTTGTGAGTGTGAAAGGAGATGGTAGAAGTAAGGGCTTTTCATCAATTAAAAACGATTTAAACGGCCACATCGCGGTAGCATTTGGCCTCGTGGCATGTTCCTACCCAGTGGCGTAACTTTAGGGTCCCCGGTCTAAGGGGGCCTCCGGTCTCAGAGTAAACACAGAAGTGACCGAAAATTTAACACAAAATTTAGTAGAAAATAAAATAGAGACGATCCTTTTTGGGGTCCCATCCAACGAATTCGTCACGGGCTCCAGATGATATAGTTACGCCACTGCCGCTACCACACTCATGGCAAGTGAATGTTCAAGAATTTGGGTTCTAAAATTCTGTTTAAACTAAAAACGTACCTCTTGAGGAAGTCGGTGTACTCTGCTTGTCTGATGAGTCCAGTCCTCATCATGATGGTCTGGAAGCACTGGCGTTCAATGGCCCATAGTCGACAATCAGTCGCCGCCTTGATGGTAGCAGTTCTCTTGCAATTGTAGAGGATGGCCAGCTCTCCGAAGACTTTTCCTGGTGCCATAGTGCTGAGGTACTTGTTTTCCCTTGACACTTCCACTCTGCCCTCTGTCCGGACAAAATAAATATAGGTCAAAATTATGAATAATTTGTGTCTACCCGCGTCTTCGTCCGCGTGATCATTGTTAAAAAGTAGCCTTTCTGCTAGTAAACGATTTTGATGAAAATTGGCATATTAGAATATAGAATATAGACTATATTTTATCGAAAACACACGGTACTAAATTAAGTAATATAATACAGTTATAATTTGAAACCAACTTATGAAAAAATCCAACTTCAAATATTTTAAGAGATGAACTCATCATTATCAACCCATCACAGCCCACTATTGAGCACGGGTCTCTTCTCTGAATGAGAAGGTAAAGGCCAGAGTCCACCACGCTGGCCAAGTGTGGATTGGCAGACTTCACTTACCATTGAGTTTTGCAAAAAGATGAACTCAGCATGTATTATTGTAGAAACCTCTCACAGTCATTTCTAAATTCAGAATTACTTTTAAAATTTCAATTCAAACTAATAGACATAACGGAAAAAGAAAAAAATATCTTCCTCTAATCAACACTGGAACAGCGTGGTGGAGCATGGTCTAGGCGTAAATCACAAGGATCCGTGCTCATTAGTAGGCTATTAGGTTGAACACATTCATTTAATGATTCGTAGTTTCTTTCGTCATTAGTAAATGGGTAATTTAGGAAATGAACGGAAATGTTGCAAATCTGTAATTAAACTTACGAAATACGAAGTACTGAGGGAAATGAAAATTCACGGGAAATATTCGTCACATGTCGTACTGGATGCACACTCGTATGTTTACATGTTTCCGTTTGATAACGCATTTGTACATTTTGCTTGTACCTAATTAATTAAAATGATATGCAATTACTGCAAAATAGAATTTAAAGTTACGTGTTATTGGCAACCATTTAATGAACAATTCGTGCTTCGAAAGGCACGTAAATTTAATAAAAGTAATGAGTCGTTAAGCTTTGTCGGACGCCTTCTCATGGCATAAAAACTGCCAGTACGTGAACACTTACTCCTCCACCAAAGCGCATTCAAAGACCGTGGTGGCGTATGCTCTAGACCAGGGGTCCGTAACCCGCGGCCCGCGGACCGTATGCTACCCTCATGCCATTACGGTGGTACCCACAGACTCCATTTACATGATCCAATGACATTTCTAGTAATCCTCCCGACAACTATACACGAAATATGGCCCGCTCCTATCTTTATATCATTTGTGGCCCTCATTTAAGAAAAGTTTGCGGACCCATACTCTTCCTCAGTTTGTATAGTGCTCATGCACCCATAAATGACCACCAAATAAAAGATGATGTAATTTTAAAAGCAACAAAATATTTATCAACATAAAATTAAAATTAACTTTGTAGGCAAGTTGGCATCGGAAATTAATTTGTGGACTTTCAAAACACAACCTTCCTATAAGCTTTATTCAAGGCTAACAGCTAAATACTGATGACTCATGCTGGTGACTGGTCAGGATATTGTGTGCAAGGTTTATGTTGACATATTGTACAATCTGTTTCTTAACACGCTTTCATTCGAAAATTTAATGTACGACCGAAGTTTCGGTTATGGTTTCACTCAAAAATTCAGGACTCGGTTTCGGCTGAAACTCTAAAACCTGTTTTCAATGGACTTTACTCTAGCCATCTTGTTCTTAAGTTTCGGCCAAAACACCAGGTTAGGTTTCGGTTTCGGTCGAATTTGTTCAACTATTTTATTCACATTGTACTATTTTATAAACAAATTACAGTTTAGGCTATAAGCATTATACGTACGAATTTTGGTTATAATATAACAAAAATTGTATTTTTGTTAATATTTCAGTGTTTAAATTACTTGCATCAGGAAGGTGAATTTTTGAGGTAATGTAAAAATGAACAAGGTTTATTAAAAATATTTAAAAACACAAGCTTTAATTATAGATTCAAAGCAGAAAGATACATATAAAATTTCGTAACTGTATTGTTAACCGTTGAGGAATTCTTGTCTGGAGACAATCCTGAACGTAGTATCAAATTATGTCTGTCATTAAAATGCATTGTCAATAGAATGAAAACGTTATGCAAAATTTCAGCTCCGTAGTGTAACAGGAAGTGGGTCTAATTCAGTTAAATAAAAGTTTGTAATAATAAAAACTTTAACTTACTTCAGAATTCATAAGGATATAATGAATAATTCATTATCATACCTAAAAACAGAATCTCTCGTATGAACTGGATGTTTTGAAAGGCAAAAAGATAACACAGAAAGGCAGACAGAAAGATTTTATTATGACGTAAGAGTGAAACGGTCATATACCGAACAGAAACGAAGATATAAAAACAGAAAAATATTAAAAATCGCACAAACATCGAGACATCACAAAATTAATGAACACGGTTATATAAAAAAAATGTGCACACTACATGAAAGACAACTTAATTATTACCTAAGTTTACGTGCTTATGACTAAAACAATAAATTTTAACAGAAGTGTATAGTGTCATTTTTATTTATTTATTTGGTATGAAAAATTTTACAATACAAATAAAGAAACACTTTAATAGTTAACTTGAATCAGCCAATTATAAACACCCGGCGAAATATCATATATTTTTTTAATTTATTTTTTATTTTGTTACTAATTTTTATACTATGGTGAGCTATTGGTTCTTAAGACGAAATAAACGGATTACATTTCATATTGACCTATCATAACGAAGATAAGAAAACTTTGCAAAGCAAAATAACGATATAAAAGTATATACGAGAAGAAAAGCCCTTAGTCACCAAGTCATATAAAGTAACATAATAATTCAATTCAAGGTGATAGCCGTGAGAAAAAACATGAAGCCGTGTGAGTACTTCGTTCTTTGTTTTACATTTTTAATGTCTTGAAAAGGTTATGAATAAATCTTTAGAATCGTCCCGGATATTGTCAGCCATTGTGTTCTAAAAACTGGTTTTTGTTTTAAATCCAGTTTTACTACTAAAGCGATAAAGTGTATTTAAAGTGAATCGAATCAAATAGAACGAATAATTCATTTAAATTCGACTTAAAGTAAATCGACTAGTAATAAAATGAAAACATCCTGGAAGTTACTAAAACCTCACAAAATTTAGTTAAAATCACATAACTAATGTACGCATTATTAGGGATAATTCAAAAACTACTCGTCAGATGTCGCCCAAAATTTCAAATGGTTCAGAACAAGACTAAATGAAAAAAGAATCTGAAAAATATTATAAACCCAATAAAAAATTATCCAACAGAGTCGATTAATGATTCACAAGTTTCGTCAAATGAATCGGAATATTTCGACAAAAGTGTAAAGTATACGTGATTAACCGCAATTATAAAAACAAATTACATAAACGAATTTAAAAATGGAAACATTACGTCACTACCGCTAA
The DNA here is from genome assembly GCA_018249125.1 of Asbolis capucinus. Lineage (NCBI taxonomy): Eukaryota > Metazoa > Arthropoda > Insecta > Lepidoptera > Hesperiidae > Asbolis > Asbolis capucinus. The sequence continues at coordinate 8,102 of DWJZ01002020.1, forward strand.
ATGTAATACAGTTATACAAATGTTTCAAAATAATATAATAATTTTCACCTTCGTGTGTGATGATACCCCAAACTAAATAAAATTGGTAACGTGTCATTCCACACCCAATTCGACGTTTTGTAGCTGTTTAAAATCATCTAAAAACTGTAATAAACCTTCCAATCCCCCTACATTTTTCCTTTCAAATTCAATATGGCGTTCTAATGATTTTCAAATTATAGACGGTAAAAAAATAAGATCTAAACGATTTTATTTCGGTAACAACGGGGTGATGTTGGACCCTAAAAATATCACAGTTATAATACAGCCAGAATAATGTACGCTCTTCCGATTTCTTTTTATATTCATTCGTTGTTCTCATGCTAAGTGAATTTGTAAATTGTTAATGAGAATAAATATATAAAACCCAAAAATAAAATTCCTCTTTGCCAGTACCATCGCTCCGAAAAGTGTTTACACTTATTTTCTTTGTAACCACAACCTAAAGGAAATTTATATTAGATTCTTACAACACAAAAATAGAATTGTGATTTCATTTTCATGTATGTGGGTTGCACATCCTGATGTCGTAAACGGGCAACATCATTTTCATCTTTAATAAATTCGGGATCTTTCCAAAACTGTTTTAAAATATCACACGATTTTTATTACTTACTAGTATTTCCGATACATTTTATATCGGCCTATACCTTGGACAAACTTTTCAGGTTTGAATGTCAAAGAATATTTTTAAAATCTTAGAAAAAATATTTAAGTAGGCAATTGTAAGAATATATCATATATTATTTGCTCAACAACATACCTACACTTTTAATTGTATTTTTTTTGTTTAACCCAACGTATCAAAAAATATTAATGTTCATATTTAAGTTCTTAAAAAAGAGATTTTCTTAAACTACCTGCAAAATTATTGTTTCATGGACTTTTTTTGGCAATTTAGTATTTATTCACGGGAATAATGCTAAATAACAAATTCAATATTAACAACTTTATCTAATACCTTCTAGAAATATAAAATTCAGTCAATGCGCGGAGAGGAGGGGAGCGGAGAGAGAGCGCCGAAATAATGCAATATGATTGGTTGATTCAAAACTGACTTACATTAAAATTACTACTATTGGTACAGATTTATAAGATCAATTGGTGTACGAGTAATGCTTTGCCAGAAACAGTTTGTCCTAGATAGTTTTTGGGTTAGTAGGCCGTTGCTTACAATGCCAAACATTTATTTTGTCTGTACGTCTGTAGTAGGTCGTTTAGGTTATGTAGTTTATGTCATTAGTTTACAATTTACATGGGTCGGCAACCTTTTATGAGGGTCACAAATGGTAAAAGGATATTGGAACGGGCCATACTTCATGTTGTCGGGAATATCACAAGAAACGCCGAATTGCGTCTTGTACATGTTCGTGGGGTCTGTGTCAAAAGTATCACAATGAAGCATGTGGCCCGTGGAACGCGAGTTGGCGACCCCTGTGTTACTCCATAAAAATATTACAGCCTACTTCATTTGAGGTTAAATAACACTGTTCTAGTTCAATAATATTTATAACCTAGCCTAAATTGAACCGACATTTTAAAAGAAAGTTAATTAATTGTTAATTTAAAAACAAAGCTGTTCCGCTCTACTAAACCTTTAACAACTCTTTGTTCAATCAATCCGGTCTTATATCGATCGCGGTATACGCAACGAAATTCATATTTCATACAAACATACATATTTTATCGTAAGTTATAGGCAATAACGGCGCTGGGGTTTATTTTCACAACTTTCTTAATTTACAAATAATTTCTTCGTACAATGGGCTATTCTAATAATGTTATCAAATTTGCAAGGATGAATGGATGTTTTTTACTCCTTCACGCAAAAACTACTGAACCGATCTGGATGAAATTTGGTGCAGAGATAGATTATAGTCCGGAATAACATATAGGCTTTTTATCAATGTACTCACCACACGAGCAAAGCCTGGGCAAACACTAATATATTATAGTTAAATATTACAACAGTTTGTGTAATTTGGGTTTCATTTACTTACACATTACTAATACCTGTAAATATGCTTTGTGGGTTAAGAAAGATTTTTAATGATTGCGATAAATCTCTGAAACAGCTGGACCGATTTTGACTTAATTTGACTGACAGATAGCTGATGTAATAAGGAGTAACGTATATAAGAATAATTTTAAAAAAAGTTGTCGTAAAATCTGCAAACTAAATAGTATCTTTTATGTTAAATCATACGAGCACGAAGTTGCGGGCACGACTAGTATTTTTAAAGGAATCTTGCACCCTATGGTGTTTTACTTTCATTAATTTTTAGATTTTGCTTAATCCAGCTATTCGATTTTAAGTTAAAATATGTGCCTAGCTGTTTTAATAAACCTATTTATTTTTTTCAATTTTTTATTTACAGCGAATAAACGACACGGCATCGACAATATAACCGCAGTAGGTACTACAACATTAAACCTCCATTATATTATAGACTTAAATTAAATACATATAAATCCTGCTGTCACATAACTTTAACTTGCAATTTTCATCAGTTACGATACAGGATTATATTACAGAAACCAAACGGTGCAATACTGGTACAAAACGAAAGTGTTACAAGGCAAAGCAAATTGTCAGTTGAAAGTTCGTATCTCGGCTAGCTTACCTGAGATATTGTTCAGGTATTGTGATATTATACAATCTCAGTGATAGCCTAGTTTTGAACGTTGGTCTTTCAAACGGGAGGTCCTAGGTTCAAAGCCGGTGGCACCTCTAATTTACCAGTTATAGTTCGATAGCAATTGTTACGGTAAGTTGGAGGTTTTCGAACGGCATAAAATTTCGACACTTCTGGATTGGAATAGCGTAGTGGAGTATCGACTTCGTCACTATGAGACATGCCCAGTAGTGGGCTTAATGGCTTAACAATTTAAAATGTATCTTTATATAACTGACAAATGCGTTTCTAGAATATACTACTCAGATTTCATTGAAAACAATTAAGATCAAGAATCAAGCTAGAAATATTAATAACACTTTGTGACCTACTTTGTACTAAATCTTGCACAAATATGAATATTTCAATTACCAAACATTACCATTTTCTGACAGGTTTATTGTTTATAATTGGTATAGGGTTCAATTTGCTATGTAGATTACATACAGACGAAGGATAAATAGATTATTATACATAATTACTAATGTTCTTTGCAATAACTTTGGCCTGTTGGTCTAGTGGTTAGTGAACCTGACTGCTACCGTCGTGGATTCGATTCTCAGACAGGTCAAACATATCTGTGATGAGCAGGAATGTTTGTTCTGTGTCTGAATATAAATATGTATTCAAAAGTATATATGTATGTTTGTAAGTTGTCTGATCACCATAGTACAAGCTACGCTCATATGGGGCCAGATGGCCGTGAGCGAGTTGTTCAAAGATATTTATTTATTTATTTCTAAGTAAATTTGGTTACTCATAAGTTATCCATAACTGTCATCAGTACTGGACTCGAGTCTCCACCCACAATGTAAGGGTACCATTGTCCACCACGCTGGTCAACAGTGGATTGGTAGAAAAGTTTGACCTGGGTGGGAATCGAACTCACGATCTCCGGTATAGCAGCCAGGTTCACTAACCACTAGACCAACCGGCCTGTCAGAAGATTTGATCCTATTTATATGCCTTCTCCATATATTTATAGCAACCAAATAATTGTTTATATGCCTTAATATATAATAACAAGATTACGACAAAAGTGTGTCTAGTTTTATAGTATTTCAATTCTATAGTTCATCGTCAATATAAAAGAGGAAATACAAAAAAAAAACTTCATTGATCTTACCGATGATAAAAATATGAGTGACATCCGTCACCTGATATCTTTAGTTCGGAGATTATTCATCAATTTTCATTCATTTGAATGAAATTGCATTTGCAATTTTTGATAAAAGTGAATATTGCAGATATAATATAAAATATACTACTGTATTTTTTCAGTGATTGATAAAATTTGAAGCTTGGATGTAATAATTAAGTTCATAACCATGATACTGGGTTGTCATCATAGTGAAACTTATCGTGAGTACCCGTACCATAAAGTACACGGTGAGTCGAGATAACAATCTTGTATTATAAATATTAGTTAACCAAGACCTCTAAAATATCTCGCGTGACAGCAATCGATCAAAATAACACGATAAGAACGATACGAAACAAAAGTGAGAAGAAAAAAACGATTTAAAAATAGAACAAAAAGGAGATAGCTGTTACCTGTTTGCTCGTGCTGCGTCTCAGGTTTGCCATTTGCTTCAAGACGAGTCACGTCAAGAAGGATGCCCGCGTCCAGTGACGACTCAGTTGCCGTACTATCTCGCTGACAGAGATTTCCCGTCCTCCGTTTACGAGTCCCGTAAGTGTGTACCGGCACTATTAACTTGGGTCGTGGTATCGAGAAATCTGAGTCTGAACCACTAGAAGAACTTTTAGCACTTCTTGAAAATACACCATTGTTTGTCACACGTTCATTACTAACACGTTCCTTAGGCGGCCTGAACGATAAAATATCGTTGTATCTGTCGTATCTATCGTCACTTTTAACTCTAACTGTATTATATAACTTGCCGTACTTATCACGTTTTTGCCAACTAGCACCATTTGTAGTCCGATAATCACTTTCTTTTCCTACGTTGACGTTGCTGAATTCGTTGTGGATTGGAGGAGCTGGGTTTCGATTCCCTTGGAACATGTCGTACTGCATCAACGTCAGCTGTTCGCTCGGAGAGAGATTTCTCTTCGGCTGAGTGACAGTAACACCATTGTAAGCCTTGTCTTGATGAACCGTGTCGAGATACGCTCTGAGGGGAGCTCTTCCTTCGCTTTTAACTCTCAATGATTTAGAACGAAAACTAGGTTTAACATCTTCGACACGTCCGTTTCGTTCGTTTTCTTGTTGCGTAGTGCGCTCTGGAAGTTCGCATGTAGATAACGAGGCATTAATAGGCGGCATATATAACCCCAAATCTTCCGCATCACTATCCATGTCGAGGTTCTTTTTTCCGGATCGTGCTTTAATAGGGGATAAATCCAACGTTGCCATAGAATTTATTATTTGGTACATGGTGTCGTTACCAAAACGTATCGTTCCGTTCGACTTAGCATCACCGTTATGAACTGGTTTGTCAGTTTTAGTATCTTTTTGCAGCTGTTTAATTTTATCACTATCAGTGTCGTTGTTTTGTTGACTTACTCTAGAATAATATTCATAGTATGACTCAGAAGATGGATCTAACGGCACGGGACCTGGATCGGGTAATGGATAGTAGTTCTTTTTAGAGTCAGCCTTACGTTGACGATGTGCATATTTCAGGGAATCCTTACGCTGTGGTGGCACAGGCGGTTGGCGGTTGGTTTCATTTGATGAAAACGCCTCTATATCCCATTCAGTAAAATTTCTTCGTTTCACTCTTCTAAGAGTTGAGGGTTTGTAGCCATTTGGCATATCTTTAAAACTATAGCTATGCTTTAGTTTATTTGGAAGTAACAGGTTATTAGCTCTAGCTTTTTCTTCTATGGTCTGCTGGTATTTTGCTAACTGTGATATATTTTCATTAGGAACATCTGTAGAGTAACTATAACCGCTATCATCGTATGAATATGTGTTACTTTCGTTATCCTTATCATTACTGCGACCTACGTCTCGACATGATTTACTTCTGGATATGGAATTGAATTTTCCTTTGTTTGCTTGTACATCATTTTCACTGTAATTGCTAAGGTTTTGAGCTCCCACCCAGTTAGCTGCGTAGACCAGGTCCATAGTCCTGTCGTTGATGGAAAGCCACGGGTCCTCCATGACCGCTTTTCCAGGATAATGTTTGATTTTCATAATGTTCTTAATTGATTTAGTTTAAAACCAAATTTGTTATTCCAGATAGATTTAGGTTGGCCAAAAATCACCACTTTATTCTCCATGACTTTTCAATATTTTTTAAATGAACCTTGAACAACGCCAATGCCTAAGTTTTGATCAAAACATTAAAATTTTAGATGATACTTACAACAAGCCTGGCATAACTATATATATTCATAAGGTAATGTGTGTTTGAGAAATTTATTTTAAATTACAAAAAAAAAAGTTTTGCATGAATATTGTTTATAATAGTAAAGCCAATGATGCATAGATATTATCTAGTTTAGTTTTTCTTAGTTTAGTTATTTATTATTAGTTTTATAATTTTAATTTTTTAATTACTTTCTCTATAATTCTTTTCGCGCATTATAATCTAATCATAAATCAAGACTCACTGTTTACTGACTGCGAAATATTTGCTACCAAGTGATCTTATTCGTGAGAACTTTATGAATAAAACAATTGTGTCATTTTATGACTCAATGGACTTGATGACTCATTCAACACTCATCTGAGGGTAGCATGTACTGTAATGTCAATATTATGAGGACTAATTGCATAAACTATACGGAACTGAAAAATATTTTCATTGTTAGCTAATATAACTTCGTTGCTAAGCTTTAAATGATCTTTATATGTATATCGAGCTAGCTATTAAAAAAATAGATTTGTTTGAGGATTTGAGTTTGAAGAATACAATACAATACGGAATAACTTCTTTTTCAAAATCAGTCTCCATACCTACTATAGATAATAAACTTGTTTATGTTTTTGATGTGCTTTTTAGATTAAATAGAAAATTTTAATAACTAAATATAGTATGCATTATGAATTACACAAAAATGGTATTTGTTGGAATCCATATTTATAATGTGTAATACTTTTCATAAACTGGCTAACAGTCTGACAGATATTAAAGTATGACATACTTCACAACTTTGTTGATAAAAAAATAAAAAGAAAACTTCTACAATCCGTTGTATACTTTCGGGCTATAAAAATATTATTATTTAAAAAAAATCTCTGAAAATACTGTTATAGGTATTTACTTGTATACAAGTTAGATCGAACTACTATGACTTTTAGAATTTTTGACTTTGTGGCTAATTTGTATTTCAAATGCCGTAGACGATTAATCGATTCCGAACCGATATTCTTTTTAGTAACTTATTATAGAGAAAACATTAAGTATTGGTTTTATTTCATTTCGTACACATACACCCGCAACATTGGGGTTCCCCAACCAAAAACAAGCAACACCAAACACTAACTACTTTTAAAACGAAACGAGAACGGAAACTGACATAAGGAACCGTTTTATTATCATTATTTGAACTAACGACCCAAAAAGTCTTGCTTTCGCAAGACCGAATACGTCACGGGGTACAAACACAGATTGCATAAAACGATTCTTATCTGAGCACTAACGTGGACACAAAGAAACGTTAAGATACAGCTGAAGTATGAGAAATAAATAAATTACTTCATTCATCCTCAAATAATGACATAATCAATAAATAAAATGTTATAAACATAAAAATGAGTTCTGTCATTATGACATAAATACCAGTAATAATTTTATATCAAACGTTCACTATCAAAGAGAATACAATGATTTGAAATAAACTAATTATTGGGTATAATGTTTAACGGCAATCCATTGACATTAATACAATACAACAATTAATGTTTGTATGGAAGTTTATCATCATATATACCATTTACTTTTAATAATAATAATTATTAGACAAAATAACAAACCATGCAAATAGTTTTTTTAACTATTGTCAAATACAAAGAGACAAACCTATATTGGGAATTGCATAAAGGATTCATAAGTAACATACATTGTGCAAGGATCCATAAAGGGAAGACATGGAGTCATGCATACTAATGAAAATGTATAAGAAATATTTTCATGTAATAACTATTATATAATATCTGAATCAAAATATGGTTGACCAACTCCGAATGAATTAATTTCATTAATTGAATAAAATATACTTAGTAATGTATTCAATAGTTTTTCAGAAGTATAAGTAGTAGAATGTAAAAGCAGCTTAATTTATATATATATATATATATACATATGTAATGACTTGTTGTAAAAACAATTAACCCTACACTTCAAACAATATTTAACTTTAGTAAAACAAGTAACGCAAATACGAATGTAAACTATTTACTAAGAACGTGACTACCGTAAAATAGAAATCGAATACAGCACTAACGATGATTTTATAACACAAATTAGGTATTACGAGAATTACCGACCGTAAACATCCGAGATTTTGCTAGAGATAATTTGCTTAGCAATACCCATGGACCGTTAAACACAGTAGCTAAAAACTTGGTTAAAACACTTATTGTTACCACCGAACTTTCACTACATTTTATTGTAAAACAACCTTCGCTTCGCTTTATAGCAAAGTGTGAAGACGAGATTATTTAAATGAACATACCTTTTTTGGGAGCTGATTTAAGTAAAACAAACATTTGAATGTTAATCCAAGCAAAGCACAGTATGTTAGTGAAAACTGCAATGACATTGAATCAGCCTTTTTAAGAATAATGTGCACAAAAGCACAGACATATAGATAAACATTAGAGCTCCTCACTAAAATTCCACATTACTAGTTTTTCAGAATATCTTCTAGATACAGACAGCGAACAGTTACAGATATTCTAATACCTACTGAGATCAAAAATGTGGAGAGAGCAAAAACTTTTCTGTTATGTAACTGGACAGAAGCTACTGTAACAGATACTTTGTGAACAATAATTTTGTTGCTTGTAATAACTAGCATTATAAAGACAGAATGTATCATCTAGTTTTATGATAAATATTGTATATTTTTGATACGAATAACGATAAAGAATACATTTAAATTTAGTGCAGAATACGTTTGAAATTTACTGAAGTTGAAATGAATTTAATTTTAATATTACTATATAGTATGATACATACATATCCATATGATATAATACTATATAGTATGATAAAATTTAAATCGAGATAAGACGACGCTTCAGATTCGGTTGATTCTATGTAAGATATCAATTGGCTTTGATAATGATTTGATCTCCAAATTATTTCACTACAAACAGATTGAAATATGAACAAAACCGCATATTCTATGTTACTTATAACCAATCTCATACTATTGTCTTTTAGTGCGCAGTAAAGAGATATAAATAAAAATTAATCACCTTAAAATTGTTGAGAAACGTCTTAAAATATTTTATATGTATAGTTTTTGAATTTTTCAAAATTAAACAACCGAAAACTAACGAAAATCGCTCCAGTATTTTCAAATTGGACAAATTACATGATTTTCCACCAAATCTTACTTATGCAGATTTCTTAAAGCTACACGTTTTAAAATGTATTTGTAGATCAGCTGACCTCTTTATCGGTTCTAAAATAGCAACTATTGGCATGATATCTTCACGTGAACCTATTAATTCTTGCTTGATAGAACTTCCACTAACAAATTAGCGATAATGACTGAACGCACGATCTAATAGAAAACGATTTCTAAGCATCGATCGATAGTAGAGTTGAAACTAGTTTGTTGGTCCACATATACACTCGAGTGACCACCACTGATATGTGAGAATCGAATCCAGGAACTTGGGAAATCGACGTCCAATACATTGAAGCGTACTTTTAACAATGTTGCAAGTATCATACTGGAAGAAAAACTGTTTCGATGAATTCGTTAAGATTAATGATGACAAAATTCAATCAATTAATCATTGACATTACAGCGTCCAGTGAATTTCAGACTTAGGATTCAACTGATAATTCTCCTAAAGTTAAAGAATAACAAAAGAGGTAAAGGAAAGAATTAAAACTTGAAGAGAAAACAGTTAATAATACAAATAGATTAAAAAAAGACGACGCCATAAAAGGGCTTCCAAAAGCAAATGAAAGTAAAAGTTTTTCGACAAAGCAAATAATTTATGCAAATAATTTAGAACTTCGACATTCTATTGGAGTCGATGCAAATAATGCAAGTAATAAAGATAACAAATTCACGAAGCCAGAATATCTCCTATAACATTTTGAACGTGGCATTTGTATATAAAGGCGAATACAAAAGAGGGAAAGACCAGGTGTACTGTTACTAATATCGGTCTACCGGGAATTGAATGAGATCCTATCTTGTATCCACATTAATAATAAAGAGATTTTATTTTTGTATGTTTGTAACGAATAAACTCAAACAATGCTGATCCGATTTCAGAAATTCTTTCACCATTAGAATGCTACATTATCACTGAGTGACATACCTATATATTATCTAGAAAAAAAATAGAGAGCCTGACTAAAACTTCAATTACTTAACCCAAGGGGTAAAAAAGATAAATGTTGACTGTTTATTTCAAAATATAAAACACAAAATGTCCACCTGTGCGAAGCTTGGGCGGGCCGCTAGTTAATAATATATTTATTTTGTAAGACAATCTCTTTCTATAGGAATAATTCTCATTTCTTCTTTTCTAAATCTGGGTTGATTTATATTATTTAATTTAATTATTATAATTCATCATCGGCTCCATTTTATTATACATAATTCACCACGAACATCGGTTACGCTAGTTAATTTTTTGATTTCTGTTTTTTTTTAATTCATTACTTTTTTTTTTATTTCAAGTACCTACAAAATAGAAATAAAGAAGTGGTTACTGTTGTCATAATATTAGATAAGAATTTATTTCTATTTAACTACAATCGTAATTGCTTTTCTGTATGTGACGAATAACTCAACGTGCTTATTATATGATAAAATCATAGCAATAGCCGTTAGTAACATATAAAACTCGTAACGCATTGTAAACACAGCACATATTAATCTGATATATTTAAACCTACTTTCTATTTGTTCAAATACCTACACGTGACAATGATTACTATTGGTCAATTAACGATTGATACATACTAAGAATCAGTGTAATTGAATGCATTTACACCATACGTTGGTGAAGCGTGATTGTTTTACTGCAATACTTCATTATGAAATCGGGACAATGGATTTAGTTCACTTCTTTCTTTACTTAAGCGTACGACAAAAATAATGTAAAATTCTAAATGCACACGCATTTTTACGTGGAATTTGTCAGAAGCCCAGATCAAACGTACCAGATCAAAAGTACCTAAAGCGAATAATTTGAATATTCATTTGTCATCGCTCAAAGTAAATACATTTAAAAAGTTCGTTGTCACTGTGTGAGGCTGAAAGTCAGACGTGTAGAAAGCACAGGTCTGGCATCAATATGCTAAAATATCTTCACTGCGAAGACATCGAAATACTTTCTAGACATATACGGGTGATGCACGTAAACACGGGCTGTATGCAACATAACCTTTTGATGCTAGAAAGGTCTTGCATAGAATATCGAGCAGACAATTTGGTACGGACATTCAACGCATCACAGATATTTATGTTATAATCGTTTAAAACTTCAACAATCTTGTATCTATCATCTTAAAGCATATGCCAGTTTTGTTGTAAGATCCCTTTGATCGCAAGACACTATATCCTTCAAAATCATTGTGCAGTGACAGTTGCACGAACAAACACCTTGATTAACTTAGCACATCACTTTATACACACTTCTCCGAAATAAGGCTTAAACAAAAACTGAACAAAGCACAAATCATTTCTTTCACGCCGTATTTTATCACGAGTTTTAAATTTAAGACGCGAGTACAACGAAGAGGACAACCTATCACGGCCGCGTCGCCCCGCCGACTACTCGCTCTGATCAACTCCCGCGCATGGGAGACGACGCGTGCGGGAGAGAGACGCAAAATGCTGATGAAAACAAAAGGCGCGTACCTGGCTTGAAAGCTCAAAGTTCATACCTCATAGACAAAATAAATAACAGCTGACATCTTGAATCGTGAGTGACCGAATTTATTTTAAAAATTTATACAATGAAAGAATGAATGTAATACAATATTTAATCAAAGTTATGACAGGTGACTACATTTTGAACATGGTCGAATTTAATTTTAAATTTATATAAAGAAAGAATTAATTAAAAGTAATATTTGATCAACTGAACAAATTGTGACGCAATCATATGTATTGTTGAGAATTATCAACAATGAAGTTCACAAGCGTGTCATAAATGTGCAAATATATGTTTTACATATAATTTCTTTACAATAAACGCTTTAATTTATACTAGGTGCTGCTTGCTGTTTTGCCCAAATTTATCTCAATGAAAAGTAGTGTAATTATTGCAGACTATGTGCCAAATTGCCTTTTGATTCGTTTAGTTATCTTTGTGGAAAGGAGTAACCTACATTCATCATTACAAATTTTCGTATGAATAATTTTTGTATTTTATGATTACAAACAAAACAATAATAAAGTAGATTTATATAACACGTTTAACTGCCTCTGGAATCGCTTCGGTATAGCTAAGGAATGTACATATGATTTTATAAATTCAAATGGTTTTTTTTTATGCGTGAATCGATGTCTGTAGAAAAATTAATTTAATTCGTAACCAGAACAATACAATTATGAAAACTGCATTCTTGCCAACTCACAGACAAACAAAGAAACAAATTCTAAAAATCACTTTGGATATCATAGCTTTATAAATACCCTCATAAATAAATCCTTAAAATATTTTTGATTTACATACAGATTAAATCTCGTTATAATTTAATTAACGAAGGCAAACGTTAAATTTAACCGTGAGTGTAGTTAACCTACAAAAAATGTTGTAATTGAAGACTGCCTTGATTTAATGACCCAAATAGTTAAAATATATTAATTCTGATTTAGAAATTATAACGTAC